>LPNX010295327.1:112920-125805 GCA_001517045.1 Pseudotsuga menziesii
TACCACGATGTCTCCCAAGATACCTTTCATTTCAGAGAACTTTGTCGGAAACAGATCTTGGTATTCCTGAAGTAGTTGAGTTACCTTGCTTACCATCTCGTCATCCCAATAGTCGCCAATGGTAGCGAGCTTAGGCTGAGCGTCGGATCCAATGTTAACTGTGCGCGTCTTCAAGGGTTGTGTCACTTCGGGAATTGCGACTGCCGGTCCATGCACATCACAATATCCTTCTGATTCTGGGATAGCAAGACTGCGCGGATCCCCTTCTTCATCGACTGTGAAATTATAACATTCGACTGTGAAGGCTTCTTGTGCGGCCCAATCAGGATGATTTTCAGTCATTTCTTGCTCAGTAAATACCTTAGTATGGATGACCCTGATAGCTGCATCTAGGGATGGACAAACATCATTAATAGAAAAAGTATTGACAAAGCTATGAACAAGACAATCCCAACTTACAGTATCCCGGCAAAGCTCAGCCTCCTCGTACCAGTTCTTTGCCAAGGGTCCCAGCGTGTGAACAAATCTATGTACCCACTCATCGTGAGGGACATACTTCCATGCCTCGTAGCAGTTGCTGAGATGGTCCTGGGGGTAAGTTTTTCCATCAAACTTACTTCGTACTGTGGTCAACTGATCCAAGAACCATAGGCGAAGGAGCGTCTGACATACATCCCAGGTGGGGATCTGCTTCTTGTGGCTCGTCCACCATCTGACTGCGGTAGCTCTGAATGCTGACTCGAGGACGTCCATGATTTGTAGGGAAGGGATCTAAGCCGAGATGTGTGCGATAAATGATGTCGGATCTTTCGAACCATCATACATAGGTATATGTCGGGTCTGTGAGTCAACCCATCTGATAGACTTGGTCAAGCAGGCATTGCTGTCCCGATGGAGCTCAAACAATCGGTGTTGCCAATTTTCGAGTTCCCCTTCAGGATCCATCATACAGGAGCTACCAGAATCCCATCCCGCGGCCGGGGACTCCGCAGTACCTTCATCCTGCGCCGTGATAGGAGATACAGGTTTCACATCAGCCTGATCGTTATGGTATATTGGCTCAGTATACCGTTCCCCTTGTGAAGGATCCAGGGGCAAGATGACCCTGAAGTCTTTCCCTTCGAAGACCATCTGTCGCTTTTTGAGGTTGATTACTGCAGCATTTTCCATTGCCCATTCAATTCCTAATAGGGCCGGGTAAGGGTTGCTGTCGTCAATGATCTCAATTACTTCGAAGTCCGCGAAGGTACTAACTCCATCAATATCTATTTGGAGATCCAGGAATCTTCCTAAGGGTACAATATTTTGCTGGTTGGCCAACCTCAACTGTATAGGAGACCAGGCAAGGGTAGGTTTCCCCATTTGTTCCCAGGTTTGTTTGGTTAGAACATTGACATCGGATCCCAATTCCAGGATAACATCGGTCATATCATATGCCCCGATCTGAGCATTCAATCGCATTTCCCTGCCGGTCCGGCTGACTCGATGAACGGTTTTGTCCTGGGCACCAGTTTGAAAAGATTCACAGGTAGTAAGGATGTTCTGCAGATCATTCAGAGCAGATTGATTCCTTAAAAGTTTAAGGCAGCTGTGCAGAAAGGTAGATAGTACACTTTCTTTATCCATCGATGTGTCGTAGGGCGGTGAATGAAGCTGCGCAGGGACACTGGGTAGACTAGGGCCAGCAAAATATTTCTTGGCCGCCATGAATGTCTCTTTTTCTCTGAGGATATCAAATGAAGGACTTTTTTCAGGGTCCTTACGAATTAGAGCTTCGACAGGGTGGTTTGGTGGTTCCTGGATATGTGTCGTGAGTCCACTTCGAGTAACGACATTAATGGTCGCCACAGGGCGGGGCTCTACAGAAATCATCTGAAGGTTCGGAATAGGGATAGTATGTCGTGCCTGAATTTTAGCGATCAGCTGAGGGCACTGTTTGATCACATGATCGATGGCGCGGCAATACCGACACGTCGTAGTTGGGTTCTGACAGTCGCGAGCCAAATGCCCGGCTTGGTTACAATTATAACACACGATTTGGTTTCGGCCTCGCCCAGCCATGCCGCCACGACCTCCAGAGGGACCGCGGCCAGAGGCACCCCCCTGGTAGCCATAACTGTCGTTAGGTGGGCCTTCCGTGTGCACCCTGTAGGCATCATAGGTGCGACACTCCTCTTCATTATGACCGATAGATTTGCAAAATTTACAGTAGGGGTTCGTAGGTCCCTGCGCATACTTTTGCAGCAGATAACAGTGCTCAGGTTGATGTTGGCCTGTCATTCTGCAAAGCTCACAATAAAGAACCTGTGGCGGAAAGGGGTTCGGCGCACCGGGATGCAGGTACTTGGCTATTAGAGGGTAGCGTTCCCTGTCATGTCCTTCAGTCCGACATTGCGTACACCACCCTGCTTCGCCATCAGACTTTCCCTTTTTCATCTCGCGGAGTTCCAGGGCCATCGCAGCTAACTGCGCTTGGATTTGAGCAATCCCAGAGTCATCTCCGACAGGGGCAGTCTCTAGTTTCATTGCGATTTCTAGGGCCTCTTGCTGGTCAGCAACCTTCTGTTGCATGAGCGGCGTTCTGATATGTGGTAACAATGCAGCAATAAACCATTCCTTGTGCTGCGCAGGACTAATGGTAAAACTGACCTGGTCCAGTAGAACTTTGAATCGCTGATCAAACTCCCAGACTGATTTTCCGCGCCGCTGTTGAATCTCTTTGAGTTCAGTGATGCTCTGCGACTCCGATTTAGGTTTCTTAAATTCTTTGATTATGGCCACCTTGATTTCACCTAACGTAGGGTTCTTGTTGCTAGAAAATTTCATGAACCAAGTCAGAGCCCTGTCCCGAAAAGATGTAATCAGCTGCGCGGCGCGCACATCGGGATCGGTAATTTTTTTCACGGTCCAGACCGCGTCGCAGAGAAACCAGAACTGTTCTGGGTCTTCGGAGCCCGTTCCTTTAAAGATGGGGAGTTTAATATCATCAACAAGGTGGGCCATGGAATTTCGGGCGGTTTTGGGAAGGGGACTGACGGTGGAAGGGGGGGGATTTGCACGGGTAGGCTGGCCTGTGGCTGGAATACTCGAACCTGGTTGACTCTCAGACGGCGGCGAAATGTCAGGGGTTGCGGGGTGGCGTTGCGGGGTAGCTGGCGGGTTTTCAACCTCAGGGTGGTGTGCGGAGTCCGATTCTTCAGGGTTTACAGGGGTGGACGTGGTGATCTGGCTTACGGAAGAGGGGCTAAAATTATGCTTATACCTTTTCCCGTTTCGCAGCAACCCACGTTGCTCGTCCGAGAGAGTGGCACTTGCAAACATATGTTAGTACGACTAAACTAATAATCGGATTCAAATAGCAATATACCAATAGTATAAATTCAAAAACTTACCACAGAGATCTTTGACAGACTGCCATTCAGCGTCACGGAAAGAAGTGCTTGTATCAATGGCAAACTCGTTGTAAACAGTCACTTGCGCTGCGACACGGGTTCGTATTTTCTTGCTGTGCAAATTGTAAACAGGTCGCAGCGAACCAATCACTGACGTCCTTCACCGAGGGCCTCCAGAACATAGCCCTTGTGGTACAAAGTAAACCCCTCACGAGCAGTTACTGAGTTCAACCGGCAACGGAACCAATTTTTTGGGCACTGGGGCAGACCCGGGTTAACGCTTTATACGCCGCACCAACAAAATACCCACTGTGTTGGCCCTTTCGGCAACAACCTGCGCGCAGGTTGTAGTCTCACCTGAAACAGCAATGGGGTGCTGCAGAATCAGGTTTCTGCATGCAGAGGGGGATATTACTGTACCTTAGCCTTTCTAAATAATCACTAGTCAACTTCTTGCTATCTTATCATTCATTCGCAAATAACTCACAGCATAATAAAACAACCAAACTTGCATAACCCACTACGGGGAATTCACAGCGAAGCTTAGTATTAGCAGAGATCTTATATTAACAGATATATCCAGTTTAATGCATGAAAATGACAGAAACAGAAACAACACAACAAAACCACAACACCAAATATAACGTGGTTCACCCCCAGTGTAGGGGCTACGTCCACAAACTGCGTTTTATTCCTCTTTCCTCAAAACCACAGTTTATCTGCGCACTCAGCTGCAGATTCCTTCAGCTCTTAACAGCCGCGCACACAGCAGCAGGCTTCTGCGCACACAGCTGCAGACCTTTCTTACTTTCTTACAAAAACCCTCTGCGCACACAGCTGCAGAGGTCGTCCACGCACATAGCTGGGACTTGTCCTTTCCTTTCCAAAAACCAACCTTACTTCCCCTTATCTTTCTTACATCAAAAATCCTAACCTATCCATTTTCCATAAGCGCTTATTTATACTGCGCAGCTTTACAAAAACCTTGGTCTTAAACCATGGGCACCCACAAAACCCTAAACCCTGAATTTAAACCATGGGTTTATTACAAAAAGAGAGGGTTTTGACTTACCCTGACACCCCTAAGACTATTTTGACCCAACGCTCCGCTTACAAATTAACCGCGGAGTTACCCCCTATGGAGTATGCGCCCCAACAGTTACATAAAGGACATCAAATCCTGGTAAGTGAGTAGCATGAATTTTATTTCCAAATAGATCCATATAAGGACAAGATTTTGTGTGATGTTATGCCCATGGATGCTTGTCATATATTGTTAGGAAGACCGTGGAATTTTGATAAGAAAGTGATTTATGATGGTAGGAGTAACTGTCACAATTTTGAGCAGAAGGGGATAATAAATGTACTTCACCCTTTACAAGAAGGTGGTACAGTAAGATAGCCAACACCCAAATTCCTGATGTTGTCAAGAAAATAATATTTGCAACAGATTGAGAAGGAAGAGTTGAACTATGTTGTGGTATGCAAACTGAGAGTGGTCACAATGAAGAATAACGTGACAGATCTTCCTAAGGAGATTCAGAAGATGTTGAGCAAGTTTAGTGACATCGTGGTGGATGATTTACCCAATGAGTTACCACCAAGGAGGTATATAAGCCATCAAATTGATTTTATTCCAGGAGAGAGTTTACAAACCAAGGTAGCGTATAGGTTGACACCTCAAGATAATGAAGAAGTGAGGAGATAGGTCGAAGGATTGTTGGACAAAGGATTGGTCTAGAAGAGTCTGAGTCCATGTGCAGTACGAGCAGTACTGATACCAAAGAAGGATGGTGAGTGGAGGATGTGCATTGACTCTAAATAAATTAACAAGAATACTATTAGAAATAGGTTTCCATTACCAAGGATGGATGACATGATGGATTGCCTAAGTGGGGAAACATGCTTTTCAATACTATATTTGAAGAGTGGGTATCATATCAGAATTAGATAAGGAGAAGAGTGGAAGACAACCTTTAAGAAAAATGATGGGTTGTATGAGTGGCTGGTCATGCCATTTGGGCTGTCCAAAGCACCAAGAACTTCTATGATATTGATGAATGAAGTATTGATATATTTCATAGGTAAGTATGTGATAGTTTAACTTGATGACATTTTGATTTTCAGCCAAACAAAAGAAGAGCATTTGAAGCATCTGAGATATGTTTTAGAGAGGCCGCAATAGGAAAAGTTGTTGGTAAATGTGAAGAAGTGTACATTCATGAAGCTAGAGTTGGTATATTTAGTTTTTTTTTCTCAAGAGATGGGTTGAAGATGGTTCCAGAAAATGTGCAAGAAATCATTGATTGGCCTTCACCTAGGAACATATTTGAGGTAAGTCGTTTTCATGGATTGGCAAGTTTTTATTAGAAATTTATAAATAATTTTAGTGGTATTTGTGCATCTATTGTAAAGACAATTAAGAAGGATAGACAACCATTTCAATGGAAAACAGAGGCTGAAAGGAGTTTTCAGCTCTTGAAGAAGAATATCACTGAACAACCAGTATTGAAGTTACCAGAATTCAATCACCCTTTCCAAGTAAAGCATGACACCAATGGAGTAGAAATCGGACCTATACTCAGTCAAGAGGATAGGCCTATTGTGTATTTTAGTGAGAAGTTGAATGATGCAAAGAAGAAGTATTCATCTTATGACAAGGAGTTTTATTCTATTGTTCAAGAAATGAAGCATTGGAGACATTATTTGATGCCTAGAGAATTTGTGTTGTATTCTGATAACCATGCATTGCAGTACATTATGCAACAACATAAGTTGAACCTGAAACATGTCAAGTGGGTTGAGTTCTTATATGTTGAAATATTGTAACTTCAAAGAATATTCTATATGTATTTCTTTGTGGTCCCCGATGGTCCTACCGAGAGAACCACTTGTATTACTTTGAACCCCGATGCTCCTAATCGGAAGAACTAATAAGAGTCATGAGGCAATCCCCTCTAATTGTAAAGGTGGGTCGTTAGCACCCCAGTGTGGCTACTTGAGCCTACATGTGTAACTCAAGCCTACATGATTAACTCAAGCCTACATGACAGATGAGTTAACTTAAGTGAACGAATGAATATAAATAGAGGTGTAGTGCTCCTCATTTGACACACACACACTCACTTGTGTAGTGCATTAGTGGAGAAGAGAAGTAGCCGGAGAAGGAGGAGGATCAGGCTTTGATCTCCTTGTCGGTTTTATCTTTTATATTTTTGGGGCATCTATATTGAGGAAGCTTTTGCTGGGTTTTTCCCTTTAGGGTTTTCCCAGGATAAATCCTTGTGTTCCTTTTGTATGGTTGTGCTTGTCTATCTTTCAGTGATCCTGTTTATATGCTTTTGTTATGAATATGAAATGAAATACTAATGTCTTAGCTAAGCATATGCAAATTTAACATGAGATCAGAGCCACCCTGAAAGAAGACATTGTGCAGCTATAGAAGCTAGGGCTTCTTATTTTTTGGGTCTCTATCCATAATTGATCAGCAAAAGAAGGTTAGACTGACTCTCCATTGAAGGGCACATCTTTCTCTCAAAGCGGAATTCGATTCCGAGCATTTTTAGTTTTCGTGCAGAAAATTAGGGATTTCTAAAGAAGAGGAATTTTTTAGTGAGCCCAGCATAGGATTTTTATCCTCATCAGAATAGAATTTTAGAGACCTAGATCAAGAAATTTGGTTGGGTGAAAATCTGAAAAATTCAAACCCTAGTTTGACCCCGATCTGAAAAAACCCTAAATACTAAAATTGCTAAGTTTTGGTACATTCGCTGTATCCTGAGATTGGTGAAGGATCAGGAGTTTCAAATTGCAGATGCTGAAGGTAAAATCTTGATTTACACTATGTCCAAAATGCAGCCTCATATTCGCTATATTCTGGGAGATATGATCCCTCCAAGTTAGGGTTCTAGCCTCTTCCAGAATTCATCCCTAAACAGGACACCCGTGGATAATTGCTGTAGAGTGAGACACAAAGGTCCAAATGGAATTACTGAATATGTTCCAGAAAAATAATGGAATTTAATTTCTATGGTCTGAATTTTATAACCTGAAGATGAACCAGTGACACGTGGCATGTCATACAACTTCACTGTTCTGAACAGTCCTGTAACAGGTCACCTTGGGAAAATGATCATAAATCCCAATTGGTGAAACAAATTCCGATGAAACCTATGGTGTTGGATCAGGGACATGCGAGGATACGTCATTGGGAAATTTCAGACATAGAGGAGGAGTAATTTTGGAGATATCACAGAAACAGTAACAGGAATTTCTGCAGAAGAAATTGGAAAAATAGGGCTTCCTATTCCGGGAGCTTCCCTCCACTGTTTTCAGAAAAGGAGTACATTGGACAGCTCCATTTGAAGAGATATATATTTCTATCCAATCATATCTGAAATATTACAAGTTTTTAAAATTAGGGTTTCTCTGACAAACCCTAGATCAACCAGCTCCGGAAGCAGGACAGACACCTCAAATCGGTAAGATCTAATCTTTTGCTATTTTCATTTGAGGTTCTCATTTCAAAGTGATCTATCACATCAGCTTGATGATAAGATTGGTGAAGTTGAAAACTTCCAAGCATGAAAATATTTGATCTCTCTGAAGAAAATGAATTGGACACCTACATGAGTAGAGAGGTTCCAGTTCTAGAGGGAGATGAGCCTCAAAGCCTTACACAAGAAGAACTTGATCAAGGCCAAGAAGATCACTGTTGATTCAATCACAGATCAACTTGTACCACAAGTGTCTTCCCTAAAGACACCGAAGATGTTTGATTTCTTGATCAAGCTATTTGAAGATAAGAACATAATTTAGAAGATGGATTTGAGAAAACAATTGAAGAATGTGAAGATCCAGAATGCATAACATCTTGAAGCAGTAGATTAAGAAGCAGAGAATGCAGAAGTGGTGATGGCCACCTTGAATGGCCTCCCATGATCATGGGATTCATTCATGCGAGGAATGTGTGCCAGAGGAAAGTGATTACTTTCAGTTGACTTTGGGAAGAAGAAGAAGCTCGTTTCATAAGAAGAGAAGAAGAAAGATGGGAGCAAATTGAAGATCAATCTATCACCATTCAAAGAAGATCCCTCAAGTGATGAGGAATATGAAGAACTCAATTCTTGACGAACCTCTTATCCATATTATCATTTGGATAAGAAATGATGATAAAGCAGAATGATCAAGATGGAGTCTACCCACGAAACAAATAAAAGATAAGTATTCAATTGTCATTTCATGATATTGTTTTACATTTGATTATGTTTAGTTGATGTGTTATGCATGATAGATTGTTTGCATTAATGGGTAAGTAGCTCATGTGATGGGTAAGTAGCTCATGGTGCTATACAACTCTCCATTGCTACTTATCAAACCTCTTTGCTAACATATTGGATTAGTCTAGAAAGTTTCTATGAGATATGGATGAATGTTGTATTGGATAAACAGTTGCATGATGCATAAGAATTTGTCATTATGCATATGATTTATGAAATAGTTCTAACCATGAAACTGGTGCATTTGAATTGTAGGAAAGGTCCTGTACAACCTCCTACAAGAACAAAAGGATGAGACTTGTTCCAAAGAACAAGTGATGACAATTCAATAAACATGAATCTAAAGCTCCCAGGGTTAGAGACACCATGATGGAAGAAAGAGCTTCAAAGAGCGGTAGATCCACCTCGAAGGATGAAGACTACCATGGGTATGAGTGATAAATCAAGATGAAGAAAAGAATGCTATGAAAGAAGTTATGATTAAAGAATAACATTTGATCATGGGGAATGATGTATATGATATGATTTCGAGACATAAAGGGAAGTACATAGTATCTTCCATATGGATCTACAAGAACAAGTGTACAAATCAAGGTTCATGATTTGCCTCAGAAAGAATAGACTATGAAATGACATACTCTATTAACAAGTATATATCAAGCATAGAACCACCTGTACAGAATGAAGAAGGAAGATGATACTCCACTTCAGGGGGAGTGACTATAGAATATATCTAAGTTCAAGATGGTACGACATGATGGACAACTTCCTGATGGATCGAGACTTTACCAAGATTAAAGTGGGTTCCAACCTTCAAGGTTGAATGTAGAAGACTAGGATATGTTGATGACTTGACAAGATGAACTCATGGAAGATGTTATGATGAAAGAATACTAGAATGATGTATGGGATATAGTTCCCAAACTAGAAGGAAAGAGTATTGCATCCTCCAAATGGATATACAAAATAAAGCATGTAGTTGACGAAAGTATCGAGAAGTATAAAGCAAGATTTGTGGCCAGAGGTTTCTATCAGAAATAGGGAACTAATTCTGAAAAGACACTTACTCTAGGAAGCAAGGTACACTTCCTTCAGAACTATCATGGTAGTTTATTCCATGATGAAGTAAAGACAAGCCTTCCTTAATGGTATGATTGAGAAGGAGTTTTACATCGAATAGTCATGAGGATTTGAAGTTGAAGACAGATGGAATCAAGTATGCAAGTTGAAGAAGGCCCTCTATGGACTGAAGCAAGCTCCCAGAGCTTGGTATGGAAGAAGAGATAGTTTCCTGATGAGCATGGGATTTTCCAAGACTAAAGTCGATCCCAACCTTTACTACAAGGTTGTAGAAGATGAACCTGTCATCTTCTTATTATATGTGGATGACTTATTCTTGACAAGGAATGAGAAACAGATTATGGAAAGCAAGAAGAAACTAGAAGAAGAATTTTAGATGAAAGACCTTGGGTTAAGGAATTATTCCTAGGTCTGGAAGTAAGGAAAAGTTTAGAAGGAGTATTTCTCAACCAGGGAAAGTATGTGGTAGAGATATTAAAGAGATTCAATATGTTGGAATGCAAAGTCATGGCCACACCCATGGAATCCAACTTGAAGATGTTAGCTGATGACTCATCAGAGTTAGTGGATGTGACTCATTACAGACAGATCATTGGGTCATTGATGTACTTAACAAATTATAGACCAGACATTTGTTTTGCTGTGAACACCTTAAGTCAATATCTTGTTCAACCAAGACGGGTTCACTTAGTAGCTGCAATACATGTGATGAGATATCTGAAAGAGACTATAGAATTTGGTTTATACTATGATGGTAGCCATGAGTATAGATTTGTTATAGTGGATTTCACCACTCCAGGTGAATCACACTTTGTATGGCCTTCCCCTATCCCACTGCAGACTCTTTAGACCCCATGGACCATCTTTTATCCTTTGAGGTTTCCTTGATCATCGCTAAAACTATATGAAAAATGATATACATGGATTTTTACCCGATAACCGCGTACATACGTAGGTTTGACCCATATAACCGCGTAAATCAAGATGTGTGCATAATCCAAATCCTTTTGGAGTTTTCCTTGACATGGATCTGACTCATTTGACTCCTGGCCTTCCATATGCCTTGAGATCGCTTGGATTCGACCCTTCATTATCCCTTGTGAAGCTATATAAGGAACCCCTTGGTACATTGAAGGCATATAGAGAGATTGAAAGCAACGAAACTATAGTCCATTGTTGTGGAATTTATACTTGAGTCTGCATCTTTTTGTCCCTTTGGAGCACTGTTGTGTTCTTCCCAAGCTTGCCTTTTGCTAGTGAGCTTGCTATCATGAGATGGAGGATTGAGGTGGTGGAGGCCCAAGTGGGGGATTCAGTTTCTCTGGTTTGTAGACGTGCCGTCAGAGGTTGTATCTATCTTGTAATCTTTGATTTGTATTAATAAGAACTATCTTTTCCTGTCCAATGATGTGTATTTGATTGAATATTGTATCCATTGGAATATGTCAAATGCTTTTACATTATTGATTATATATGCTAGAATAGATCTAACACCATGATATATAGTATGCTTGTATTGTTTACTTGTTGTTGAGGAAGTATTATATCAATTCAAGATGAAGATTGGAAAGCTCAACGGGGATCTACTTCAACCGTCTGGAATCAGGTACGAGGTCTGATCCTTTAGTGTTAGACATTTTATTTCTATTGCATATTGGAAAAGATTGAATTCTAGAGTCAAAGCTGTTTGTTGTGGTACCCCAAGCCATAGGAATTTCTCTCCGTAACAAGATTGTATGGATACATAGATGCAGATTGGGCTGGAAGTATCTCAGACGGGAAAATCACATCAGGTAGATGCTTTTGGTTCTGCTATGAGTTCATGGTTTAGCAGGAAATAGTCCAGTGTTTCTCTTAGCATGACTGAAGCAGAATACATAGCATATTTCTCTACTAAGTTGTGAATTCATATGGCTTCGAAAGCTGATATCAGGTCTCTTTGACCTGAAGATGGATACTACAATGATTCTATGTGATAACCAGAGTTGTGATGATAGAGAACCCTATGTTCCCTTGTAACACATAGAAATCCAATATTTCTACATACAAGATAAGATGCAGATGATGATGTTTCAGTATTTATATACTAAAGATATAGATGATGATGCTTTCGGTATTCACATACTGGATGGTGATAGTTCTGTATTCACATACTAAATATGTAGATGATGGTGGTTTGGATGATGATGTACCGATGAAGCCTCTGTCTCAAGTAAAGTTCAAACACTTTCGAGACAAGATTGGTGTTGTTTAGAAAGACCTTCCTTGAAAGGGGGAGTAGTGATGTTGTAGTGGGATTGTATCATCTCTGAGAATCTGCCCTAAAGTGATCCAGTGACCTTGGTCCTTGAGAATGAAGAGGGATTGTATCATCCTGGGAAATCTGTCCAAAAGTGATCCAGTGGCCTCGGTCCTCAAGAATGAAGAGGGATTGTATCATCCCAGGACATCTGTCCAAAAGTGATCCGATGGCCTCGGTCCTTGAGAATGAACAGAGATGGTATCATCCCGAGACATCTGTCCAAAATAGATCCGGTGACTTCGGTCTTCATGAAAGTGGTGGATTGCATCATCCCTAAAATTCGGTTCAAAATGTATCCAGAGGTCTCAGACCCCGTGAAAGTGGTGGATTGCATCATCCCTAAACCTTGGTTCAAAATGTATCTGGAGGTCTCGGCCCCCGTGAAAGTGGTGGATTGCATCATCCCTGAACTTTGGTTCAAAATGTATCCGAAGGTATCGTCCCCCATGAAAGTGGTGGATTGCATCATCCTTGAACCTCGGTTCAAAATGTATCTGGAGGTCTCGGCCCTTGTGAAAGTGGTAGGATTGCATAATCCCTGAACCACAGTTCAAAATGTATCTAGAGATCTCGGTCCTTATGAATGTGGAAGGATTGTATCATCCTTGAACTTCGGTTCAGAATGGATCTGGTGAATTTGGTACTCAAGAACGTGTGTTGATCCCGTAAATCCTAGATGAAGGATTGTCTGAGTTCCACATCTGTGTTGATCCCGTAATTTCGAAAGGAAGGATCTGTTAGAATAATCAACCCATAGTATTTACCCACTTAGACATTATTTCATTTGTTTTGTCTTATTTGCCTAGTCCATGAGTCCCACCATGTGCAAGTT
>LPNX010295405.1:0-34132 GCA_001517045.1 Pseudotsuga menziesii
CCATTGTGAAACCTGGAGTGTACATTTTGCTAAGCTCATTTTTGCAAATTTATATTGTTTTACATAACAAACTCTATAATTTTTCCATATTGGTAGATTCATTATAGGGAAACGACCTATCATTTCAGGAATTGGAAGGAGGTTTTTTTGGAAAATGTATCTAGCTTCATGCCTATGATATTGGTTTCAATTTTTACCAGTATGCATCCCAAGGGATGGATTTTATTGATCCCATTTTTGCAAATTTAAACACTTTTTATATAATAAACTCTATAAGCAGTCCATCTTGGCATATTCATTATGGGAAAAGCACCATCATTTTAGGAATTCGAAGGAGGGTTTTATGGACAATGTATCTAGCTTTAAGCATGTGGTCTTGGTTTCATTTTTTAACCAATATGCAGCATGGGGCATGCATTTTACTTAGCTCCTTTTTGTAAATTTACACTGATTTTACATAACAAACTCTATAAGAAGTACATCTTGGTAGATTCATTGCGGGAAAATGACCCATCATTTCAGGAATTTGAAGGAGTATTTTATGGAAAATTTATCTAGCTTCAGGAATGTGGTCTCGATTTCAATTTTGACCAATCTGCAGCTTGAGGCGTGCATTTTATTGAGCCCATTTTTACAGATTTACATTGTTTTTACATTGGAAAAAAAATCTTTAATCAGTCCATCTTGGCAGATTCATTATGAGAAAATGACCCATCCTTTTAGGAATTTGAAGGATTTTTTTTGTACAAAATGTATCTAGCATTAGACATGTGGTATTGGTTTGAATTTTTTACCATTGTGAAACCTAAGCATGCATTTTACCGAGCCTATTTTTAAAAATTTACATTGTCTTTACATATCAAACTCTATAAGTAATCCATCTTGGCAAATTCATTACGGGTAAATGACCCATCATTTTAGTAATCTGAAGGAGGTTTTTATGGACAATGTATCTAGATTAAGGATTATGGTATTGGTTTCTATCTTTGAACATTGTGCAACATGGGGTGTGCATTCCCATTCTTGCACATTTATACCATTTTTACATAACAAACTCTATTAGGAGTACATCTTGGCAGATTCGCTACAAGAAAATTACCCATCATTTCAGGAATATGAAGGAGGTTTTTGTAGAAAATGTATCTATCTCCAGTAATGTAGTCTTGGTTTCAAATTTTGACCAATGTGTGGCCTAGGAAATGCATTTAGCTGAGCCCATTTTTACAAATTTACACTTGTTTATATAACACACACTATAAGTAGTCCATCTTGGTAGAATCATTATAGGAAAATGACTCATCACTTCAAGAATCCGAAAGAGGTTTTTGTGTAACATGTATCTATATTCAGGCATGTGGTCTTGGTTTCAATTTTTTACCACTGTAAATCCTGGGGCATGCATTTACCGATCCCATTTCTGCAAATTACATTGTTTTTACATAATAATAAAAACTCTATAAGTATTCCATCTTCGCAGATTCATTGCGGGAAAATGACCAATCGTTTTAGGAATCCAAAGGAGGTTATTGTGGACATTGCATCTTGATTCAGGAATGTGTTCTTGGTTTCAATTTTTTACCATTGTGCATCCTGGGGCATGCATTTTATTGAGCCCATTTTTGCAAATTTACATTGTTTTTACGTAGCAAACTCTATAAGCAATCCATGTTAGCATATTCATTGCAGGAAAATGGCCCATCATTTCAGGAATTAGAAGGAGGTTTTTGTGGAAAATGCATCTAGCTTCAGGTATGTGGTCTTGGTTTCAATTTTTTACCATTTCACAACATCGTGTGTGCATTTTACTTAGCCCAATTTTGCAAATTTGCATTGCTTTTATATAAGAAATCCATTTTGGCATATTCATTGCAGGAAAATGACCCCTTATTTAAGGAATCTAAAGTAGGGTTTTGTGGAAAATGTATATATATTCAAGCATGTGGTCTTGGTTTCAATTTTTTACCATTGTGCATCTTGGGCCGTGCATTTTACTGATCCCATTTTTGCAATTTGACATTGTTTCTACATAACAAACTCATAAGCATTCCATCTCGGCAGATTCATTCCGAGAACATGGACCATTATTTAAGGAATCCAAAGTATTTGTTTGTGGATAATGTATCTAGATTCAGGCATGTCTTGGTTTCACTTTTTTACCGTTTGAAAACCTAGGGCATGCATTTTACTAAGCCCATTTTTGCAAATTTACATTGTTTTTAGATAACAAAGTCTATAACAAGTCTATATTGGTTGATTCATTATGCGAAAAATGGCCCATCATTTAAGGAATCTGAAGGATTTTTTTGTGGACAATGTATCTGGCTTCAAGCATGTGGTCTTGGTTTTAATTTTCGACCATTTTTAAGCCTTGGGCATGCAATTCATTGAGCTCGCTTTTTGTAAATTTACATTATTGTTACATAAAAAACTCTATAATACTCCATATCGGCATATTCATTGTGGGAAATAGACCCATCATTTCAAGAATCTGAAGGAGCTTTTGTGGATAAAGTATATATATTTAGGAATGGCCTTATGGGATATAACTCATAACGGCCTCACAAGGCCATTAGAAATAGGTACACACAATAAGGCCATAACACTAATTTTATGAGTACCAAGAACTCATAATGGCCTTCATGTATCTAGAAATCTTTTGAATCACGTTAATCATACCTTTCAATTAAAATTTTATGCAAATTTAAAATAACATATATTTTAAAGCCCTAATTTGGAGACTGCTTTGCTGGTTGGCATTCCAACTTTAGTCATATCTTTAATATTAGCCCCTCTTAGTCTAAAAATTCATCCTATAGTAGACTGATATGTATTCTCTACAATGCCACAAATCTGACTTAATTCTTATGTGTCAATAAAATGTTATGGCAAGTTTCCCCACACTTGTTATTTTTTGCCCTTTTAGGAAGGAGAAAGTATATAGACTGCCACATGTCCAATTTTTTGGATATGAATCTAAAAATACTATCACATATATTGGAAACTATCTTCTTTATGATAAAATAGGTCCACTCAATTTGAATCTCATATGCTCCATGTATAATAGTTTTCCTCATAACACCTATTTGAGACTAGTTTTTGGACTAGTCAAGAATCCTGACTTCCGCACTGTATAAATACAAACCTATAATTATTTAATATTTTATATGTGTACCACATATAGGTTGGTTTGTATTCTACTTCACCTCCATGTTTCACTATCTAAAACCTCTTAGAAAAAAATGTATAGTGAAAATTCCAAGATGACTAGTTTGAAGAGCTAAACCCTAGAAAAAATATTCCCTTTTGGCCCAGGAAAGAGATTTTATACCACTTTTAATATGCTTAAACCCAAAAAATACATTGGAACAAAAACAAAACAAAACAAGAAGAATATATGAAAAAATTGATAATGTTCACTTGCCTCTTCAAGGGGGCAATCTCCAAGAGCACTAGCTCCAAATATAATAACAATTATTTACTTCACATTACATGTCTTACTACTCACTATATATAGTACTTCAATAGCCCATTTATAACTAATTGTGGCCCCTATATTAATGAGGTCCAACCACCTAAGGACCTTTAATCACAAAGGAATGTCATTTTACATTAAATAACTATACACTAGCTAACTAATGGGTTTTATGGCCTTGAACATAGCTAAAGTAGGGGGGATAAGGTAGGACCCTAACAATATCATATTAGACATGATTACATGAGTAATATTAAAATTACACAGTCAAACACTCCCCCTTAATGATGTATGAGAGAACAACACATAAATGGAGGAAGATGAAATTACATTAGAATCCCCCCTTAATGACAACTTCTTGCATTCCCAACAAACTGTGAATATATACGAACTTTGCTTTTGTCATGGATTTGGTGAAGATATCATCGACATGATTTTTCATGGAAAAATACTCCAAAAATAACACCATCTGCAACAAGACATTCAATATAATGAGTATCCAATTCAATGTGTTTAGTCTTCGAGTGATATATTGAATTGTATGCAAGTTGAATATATCTAATTGTCACATCTTAACTCGGTATGAGACTTATTAACCAGTCCAAGATATGTAAGAACATGCCATATACATAATGCTTATTTATCTACTTCCTTAGTTGCCATGTACTTTGGTTCATAAGAAGAAAGAGGAAGAGTTCTCAACTTCTTCCTAGACCATGAAATCAAACCCCAACAAAGCTAAAATATGTACCCTGTAGTAGACATTTTATATGAAGCATCCCCTTCCCAATTAGAATTTGTAAAACCAAGAATTGGAATTGTAGCCCCGCTAGAACATAAAACACCGTAATAAATTGTCCCCTATAAATATATGAGAATCCTCTTTACTTTCATAAGGATCTGACATAAACCTTGAAACCATGTTGACTGCAAAAGAGATATATATCTTGCTATGTGTCGAATATATCAAACTTTCCACAAGTTGATGTTACAAAGTGGAGTCAACAAGAGGATGTCATAATCAATAGATAACTTTACACCATACTGGAATGGTGTAGGGGAAGGCTTACAATCACTCATATGAAACCAAGCAAGTAAATATGTCACATACAAAGGCTGAAAAAGAAATATACCATTAGCCATATGTCAAATCTGTAGACCCAAAAAATAATGTTGAAGGCCTAATTCGTTCATTTCAAATTGCCTTTTAAGATTATTCTTGATTTCCTTTATAAGTGTAAGTTGGATGGAAACAATAATAATATCATCCAAATAAAGTACCACGATGAGGATATCATCATAAAACTTCTTAACATACATATTTGGATCAAATATACAGCACTTAAAACCATTCTTCAAAAAATAAGCCTCAATTTTCTCATACCATGCTCTAGGTGCATGTTTAAGACCATATAAAGACTTGTACAATTTCCATTCTAAACTTGAAGTTTCAACAATAATAAAACAAGGTGGTTGTTGCATATAAATTTTTTTACAAATATCAACATCCAAAGCCGCACTCTTGACATCCATTTGGTGTATTTCTCATTTATAAGATTGATCCAGATTTATGTGTGAACGAAATGAAAGAACATATACATAATCATAATCACAGACATTTTGCAAAGATAATAGAGATACAGTAAACACATTCTATTAAATGGCGGAAATAGAACATACTGTAATACAATTGCTAGAATGGTGGTAGCTATCTCTAAGAAGAGATGTGGCTGTTACGCTCATAATGTAAATCATAGATGGAGCTCACTAGTTCAACTCTGGATGTCTAAATCAGTCTACAATCAATTAACTGATGAGGTAGGTGGAAAAAAGGCACCACACTCCCTACATGCATGAAAAAATGGCACTAGGATAACTGATAGTGATCTAACTGAAAGTAACTGGAGGATAACTCAATATAACTTCTTACCTACCACAACAAACTGAAGGAGACTTCTAGTAGCACTTAGAGTGGGATCCTATAATGTAGGGATTTGTCTCAGATACACATAAACTCATGCATGAAGATGCAGTACGTGGCAGATAACCTCTAGGTGTGTCTCCCATACTCTAGTACATTGATAATAACTTCCTAAGTTAGGGAAAAGGAACAAATAGACTATATTGGACAAAGGAGGATTAATTAATCCTTACAGTTACGATATCATACTAGACATCATTATTGTAATACCCCAGTTTTGAACCCTTGATGACATAATGTAAATTTTGATTATATAATGCCTCGAAGGTTGAACAAATTATATTTTGAAATATTAATATAAAAATATGGTTGGTTATGGCTGAGGTAAAATGTAAAAGTGAACGAGGGACTATGAATTCCCCAATCAGAAGGAAAGGTGGTTGTAGATAGCGTAGGGGGATTACAACATGACCCTAACCTAACCTTGAGTAAAAAAATAATTTAATCTTATTTTAGACCTTAATGCCTTTTTTATTAACTATAATCCTAGGTTATGTGCAAAGAGGGAATTAATACATGGGTTAACATGAGTCTTTATGGGAAAAGTCAACCATGCAAGATATGTATGGATTTTAACGTGGGATTTTTGGAAGACCAGCTGGGAAAAGGTGGAAATGCAACTAAAGTTAGCATGTAGACAAGTTGGAAACACTTACTCTCCTCATTTGAGATGATGTAGACAATCTGACTTGAACTCTCTCAAATATTTGAACACACAAACTCTTTGGTTCTCTTGTTGGTATGGATGGAGAAAAAGACTTTTGTCTCTGAATGTTTGCAAATCATTATGTTTTTCCTATGTGTGAGTTATAAATCAACCCCCTACTTGGATATTAAATTCTAAAAGTTGCTAAACCTTTTTGGGCATGGATTGTCTCAACAACACTTCCAGTCAAATTGTGAACTGTGTATGAAATTTCCTTCATGGAATTCTGTTGAGGCCTGCAAATTCCCACGCAACAACAGCAAGGGATTCTCCCCAGTCAGCGTTCCCAACTAGCCCGTGACTGTTTGGTGTAGGGAATCCGTCTGGTTTGCAGTCTGGCTACCGTAGGTCAAGTAACAAAAACAAAAGTTTTTACCGGTTGCGGCCCGGTCCACCGTATATTTTTGTATTTTTGACTTAAAGTATGAAATGCAAGTGCCTAATTAACAATGCAGGGTGATGAAGGATGCAAGGAGCAGTCACAACGTGATGCGTAGGTTCTTACCTTTCCTCTTAGAGCTCACAAACATCTAAATCACATATGCAGCAATAAAGTAAACTAACTAGCCACCTATCTATCTATCTATCCATCTATCCCCGGGGAGCCAAATTGTAACTTATTGTATCAGTAATGTGTAATGTGCATGCATTATAATGAGAAATTACAGGTAGCTGATATTCCTTCCTACAACACATGAACGATTAAAATATTTAGACAATCAGATAGCCAATTGTTTATGAACAGCATGCATTACTCATGGTGGTAATCCCACAGAATAAACTAGAAATCATTCAAACAAGAACATAGGCTCTGAGAGTTAGAACGATCTCACAGTTGATGGACACAAAGCTGGAAAAAAAAAAATAGTTCATCTTTCCACCATCCACAGCATAACATTTGAAAGCCCCACCACTCTTTCTCCAACAAGAAAACAATGATTCTTTATTGCAAAAAAAAGTAGTTCTTCTTACAATATCGCTTTACATGTCTAACTAGGAAAAAGCCCCTATTCCTTCTCATCCTTCTACGTTTATACAAAAAGGGCGAGACTATTGGGCTGCCCAAAGTAACCTTTGGGCTTCCCAACTCTTCACCTCCAATGTTTCATTTTTCTCAAATGTTTTTACAAAATCGTTACAAATTACAAAAGTGACCAATCTTTTACGAGGAGGGTCCCACTTGGGTGTCCAGAAACTTCTTCCACGCCAAAGCTTCAAAGGCGATGCCTTCAAAGGCACAAGGTTCCAGAAACTGAATGTTGATCTCAAACTTCATAGCCTGGTTCTTTATAGCCTCAATTCTGGCTGTGCTCAACCGACGCTGATCCTCCAAAAGCTACACACTAATGGCTGAATGATCTACTTCACTCCTTAAGATCTGATCATCCAGGGCTTTAATATGTTGTACTTTCGCTTCCTCCTCCTGATATCTCTTCTGCAACATCTCCACAAATGAGTTGTGGTCCGGGAAAACATCAAGCCTTTGTTCGGCCTCTATTTGGCACCGATTGTAGGTAATAAGGAGCCTCCCGAAGAACTCCGCACAGGCTCCTTTCATCTTTTCAACTGCCTTTTTGAAATCCTCTACGGTGTTTATAGCAAATTCTAATAAGTCATAATCCCACTTGAGGGCCTGTTGATCCTTTGATGGCAGCTCTGCTGGAGTTTCTTCATTATTTTCCAGCTTTGTCATTCTTGCTGTCAGGACTTCCAGGATGTCCTGAGATCTATCAACAAAGTAAGAGGAGGTTTCCAGGATTTCCTCTAATCGGCCATCTACCTGCAGAACTTTGCATCTCTCCTCTTCTATGGTAGTCTGCAACTGCAGCATCTTGGCCTTTTGTGCCAACACATGCTCTTTGAATGGTTGGAGGTTGACTTGCTACTCCCTTGCTTCCTCTAAAGCAGTGGCTAAAGAAGAAATCTGCTCTTGAAGCTTTCTCTCTTGTTCTTGAGCTTGCTGCTCATTTGCTTCTAAGGCAGTCTTTTGCTGCTCTAAGTCTCCTATCTTTCCTAGCAGCCATTCTTTCTCCACCCAGAGCTCTTGATACTCTCGTTGCACTCTCTCTAGACACTCATGTGTAGTTTCCCTGACTTGTTTCTTTGCTTGGAGGAGCTGCAATTCATCCTTTGAAGACCTTATCTCTTTTTTCATGTCTTCATATTTCCTCTTCAGCTTATTGCTTTCCTCTCTCTCTTTTCTCAATGTGTCTTTCAGTTGAGCCGAGGACTTCTTGGATTGCTCCAAGTCTGTCATAATCTTGTCCACATTGTCTTCCGAGGCTTGAATCAATGCAGCTCCAGCTCTAATGGTGAATCTTGGATCTCGGTCTGTTCCAAACACAATGTGTGTATCCGTTATCATTTTCTTGGGCAGACCTCCAGTTTCAACCTTCCTTTCCGTCCTCTTCACTATCCTCTTTGTCTCCCCGTCATAGAACACAGTGTTAAAATCAGGTATTTCTTCACCCACCTTATGTACAAAAGGGACCAGTTTGAGGGTGGGGACCAAAAATGGTCCAGGGGTGCTGGCAGCAGGTACTTCTGGGTCCTAAACCTCGGGGTTCTCCATGTCCTGGGTCTGTCCTCCAGCTGTGTCAGAGGCTGACAGTTCTGTCTCTGTCTGCATCAACTTTAGCCTCTCTGCTTCTTGCTTTTGTAGCTCCTCGTCAAGCTTTCTTTTCTTTTCTTCTTCTTCATTCCTAGCATCTTCTTCTGCCTTTTTGGCTGCTTCTTGGGCAACTTTCCTTTTTTCTTCTTCTTCTCCCTGCAGCTTCCTATGCCAACCTTTGGGTATCTTCAATTCTCTTTCTGGCTTCTTCATCAGCTTTGGCTTGTTCATCCGCTCCCTTCCCAACTTTTGTGGTAATATTCTTCTTGAACCTTCTCCTTAAGGCTGTTAGATTCAACGCACTGCGGAAGATGGATTCTTCCCTATACCAATGGTGGGTGTATTCAAAATGTACGTTGTTTTCCTTGCAATGTTCAACTACTTTACCGCGGGAGTCATTTCGATGGAATGGAATCTCGCCAAAATGAAACCTTTTTAATTCTTCTACAAACTCATCAGCTTTTTTCACCCTGGTAAACATGTAACTTCCTAACTTGAAGGGAAAAGGAGGATAGGCAGTCTTCTTATGCTCAAATAGAAAGCTCCCTATTCCATCCAGGAAGACTTTCCTGACGGCCTCCTTATGGATGATGTAGTCTGTAGCGTATTGGGGTAATAAGGAGGGCGCTCTGGAACCCCCGAACATTCTGAAGTAAAGGCCATCCTCGGTCAAATAATACTCTGCATATTCTTCAATCATTTGCAGTGCCTCTTCTGACATGCCATTACCTTCCTTCAGAAAAATGAGGCTGTACAATGGCATGATGAAGTGTTCACAGACTTCCCGGTAATGACTGTGGTACTTGTGTGCCCACAGTGGCTTATATGCATAATACACCGGCACCCTTTCACTATCCCAGATACACCGTAGTCCAGGGAAAGGTTGATTGCACAATATACAGTCGACAAGTATGGAACTCATGTAGAATTTAGACCTCTTTTGGGATACTCCTCCCAAGGCTGAGGCCAAGCAGGCAGATAAACTGTTTGATACTATGTTGGCCCAGTTGAAAATGGTCCCCTGGGTTGCAACATAAAAAATAATGGGTATACATTCCAATTTGAAGAACCTGCCATGAGATCTTCCAAAAATCCGGTTAAGCATTAAAGCTATGAACCTATATGGGGTCCTTAAGCTTGCTGTATCATATTCACCTGTTGGCCTGGTCCTGAAATGTTTTCCAGGCAACAACATTCTTTTAAGAGTCTCAACTAGGTCCATTCTAACGTTGTTCAGCCAATCATCACATACAAACACTTGTGCTTTGGGCAGGTGGTATGCCAGGGCTACATATCCTGGGCTATAGGCAGCATAGCCCTGTTTGTCAACGTTCTCCAGGATCATCGTTGTTACATCTGCCCGGGGCAGAATCCAACCAATTACTTCAGAGCATGGGAATAGCTCTGGTCTTGTAGAGATCTTCATCAGCGAATATCTCTCAATGTTGGCATATATGCTTTCTTCCTCCAAGCCCATATCAGGCACTTCCCTGCGGGTGATTAACCTATATATTTCCCCCCATTGGTATTCAGGTTCGACACCAGATATACACTTGGTGTCCTCATATATGTACTCTGTCTTGGTGACAACTTCCACTTCTGGGTCCTCTTCAACCACATGGGCCTTCTTCTTCTGTCGCTTCGACATCTTGAATTCGGAATCTTCCTGTTATACATACAATTATCATCATTAAGACCTTTCTGCCTAAGCTGCAAACATTGGGACAACAAGGTGCAGTGTTTAACTTCATCTATGTTTAGCATGATGGAGATAGTTACATGAAGAAAAATTTGCAAGCTAACACTGCTTTCTAATATCAAAACAACTCCAACAATAAAATTGAGTGGGAAGCAAATCTACATAAAATGAAGCAAACTGGGGCTATTCATGGGCGCCATGATCATGGTGCTACGCGGGAATGACAGTGGAAAATATTTGAGCTTTTCAGCGGTGCTTTAACAAAATACTACGCATGTGATTCTGACCAATAAAACTACATGCAGTGACATATCCTCTTCCACCGGCTTGGGGTTCGAAACTGAGCGCGAATGGGGTCGCGCAGAACCGCATAGATTAAAAAAAACGGTTGGGGTTTGATGAAGCAGGTAGCACGAAAACAAAGGGGAAGAGGTAAACCATTTCAAGTTCCACAGGAAGGCCATGAAATCCTCCCCCTACAAAAACATCATCACACAGGGCGGATTGGTGCAGACAGTGTAACGGCCGTCTGCACCAAACCCCCATTACTAAGCGTAGGGTCACATAACAAATGGCTGTGGGAAAAACTACTCAGTGGGTCAAAAATCCCCCCCCCTTTTCCGCAGACAGTAACGCCACAAAATTCCCAATATATAGGCGGGTAACTAACGGGCCAAGGGAAAAGGCCGCGGGAAAAACCCAACCGTAAAAAAAAAACAACCAAAATCTTGAACAGAATGAGATAAGCCACGAGGAGCCTACCTGGCAATGTTGCGTAGACGACGGGAAGAAAAGCAGTCAAGCTTCCACAGTTGAGCCACCTGGACGCGGGTACCGACAACGGGGTCCTTCGCTAGCTCGAGAGAACGACAGCGCGTGATAATGACAGAGCACGACAGTTGAAAAAAAATAGAATAATGAACAAGCCCGACCCCATTCATATATATACAATTGTAAGCGGTGGGGAAAAATTAACAGATCGGACGGTGGAGAGAAATGGGTCGGACGTCGAAATCCTAACTCCTTCTGCAACGTCGGGTGGCCAAACCATTACTCCATCCACGGGGATAACCGAGAGACAAACAATAACGCGTCATAGCTTTAAAACATCAGAACGGAAACAGAACGAGAGCCGCAACGGTGGATATCTAAAGGACAAGTCATTCCACCATATGCACATTCTTTATCGAAGGAGAAAGACACTAACTAACCGGAAGGATAATGCTTTTCGTAGCCGCATCGGCAGAAGAACAAAGGACATCATGCCTCGCCAATAAGTTCTGAATCAGAAGAGAAAACAGCTAAAGGCTCGGAAAGGTAATGCATTTGGAAGCCGCAACGACGGAAAACCCAAGGCTTAAAGAGCGGCGAGAACAAACGACGCGGGGTTTGAACAATCAATGCGATGATCAGGAGAGTTCAGAGTTTACCGTCCGCAATGGTGGAGAAAGAAATAACAACATGTTCCGATTCGAAACCAAAAACTCAGCTGATTGAGAGAAACGTATCGGAGAAAACGTCGAATCCAAGATCTGTCAATCTTCCGCAACGCCGGGAGCACCAACCAAATAAACTTCCGATTCAAACATGCTGAAAACGCATTTAAAAGCAGCGATAAAGTTTGAACAAACAGTGGATTGTTTCAAGCATTAGAGGAAGAATCAAACAAGTGATAGATCAATCCAAGCATTAGAAAATCATTCTGAAAAAATCATTAGATCAAATCACAGAAGAAAATCAAACTGATTCAAGCAAAAGGAGGGTCCTAAAATTTTTTGGAATTTTGGGAAAATGTTGCAGCTGCAACAAATTCCTAGCATTGAATTGGTGTGAGAAAATTGTTGTGCATGTAGGAATTATGAATCAAGGAAATGGAAATTCACTCTTTGGTGTGAACAAGTTGGTCCTAGAGTCCTGGATTATTGAGAAAATTAACCATGATGATGGGTGGAAATTTGTGAGGGACAAAATTATAAAAGAAACATGGTGAGCAATACCTTGTTCGCCTTTTTAAATATTTTGACAACCTCGAGTGATCTCCTATTGAAGTCAAAGTCCCAACTTGAGGGTGGCACCTTGTTGAGAGGTTGATGAACAAGGAAGCCTAATATTGGGTGGAGCGTGCCTTACACATAGGCAGCTGCACAAATTGTCAAATATTCAAATAAATATGTGTGCTCTGCATCACTTTTATTATTTATTTTATGAATTTCTATTAATTACATATTTACTAAAGGAACTAAATAATTAATATTTGCATTCCAAAGGAAGCTTTGTAAATTGAATGGTTTAACTATGTTTATGTTAGATGGTATAATCGTATTGGTATAATCTGGATTAGAATTCTATGAATTGTTATATATATTTTGTTTAATAATGAGCTACATTTTAATTGTTGGAATATCTATTGGAATATAATGATTTTCGAAGGAAATGTGTTATGATTAGTGTTAATTAAAAAAAATTATATTTTAAATGTTTATATTTGAATTCTGCAAAATTATTTATGAATGTTCCCTTTTATAAATGAGGAATGACTATGAAAACTATAAATTTGGGTTGAAGTTCTCCATGTTAATGATAATTCCTTGTAACATAAAAACAATTAGTGGAACCATGCATCTATGAATGCTTGCTTTCTGTAGGAATTTGTTTCTCCCCTATTAAGAGAGATTGTTCCAAAATTTAATAAGGGTTAAGAATTGTTCATACCCTGAACGATCTTCTACCAAGTAAATAATTTCAGATATATTTTTTAACTAGTATTTCTTTACCCAGTGGAAATGTTGGCTTTCTTCAATGGTTGGAATCCTTGTCTGGGTCGTTCACTGAAGTTGAGCTTAATATTGAAAACCTTAAATTATTGAGTTATAATCAAAAGTCAGATGGCTAGTTACCTTGTAATTTCATAAAATTGATTCAATTAAATTGTTAGATTGAGTGTAGGAAAAGTGTATGTTTATATCAACTTACTTTCCTGGTACCTTAGTTGGTTTTAAAGAATTTTCCTAATTCCCAAAGCAACATAATAACCAAAGGATGAGATAATTTGTTTTTCCCTTTCCCACATTTAACTAAATTTATCTAAATTAATTTGAATATATGGTAAACACCTTTCAAAATATTAGAGCACTAGTAAGTTCTATCACCCACATATGAAAATTTTTGGGTGTGTAGAAATTCAGGCCTGCAGTAGATTAATTTCACCCACAACAATTAACAATTGATCATGCAAAATTATCAACAATGGAGACTGAATATGGAGCTGTAACAAAAAATTATATTAACTAAGTGTACAATAGCCAACCCTGTAATATCATAGGCTGCTGAATATATAGAATACATGAGCAAATCGAATGCATAAGGAAGCATCCAAATCTAGCATAAAGCAGGCTTACCCAAAATAGGCAAATCCCCCATAGGTGTAAAAAGTTGATCCCAAATCTATCAAGGACCCCACGAATTAGCAAGGGCGCATGGGCAAGCTAAAGAGTGGTCAAATGGTAGCTCATACATGCTTTTGCATGGAGGAAAGAGTGGAGGAGGAAGAGGCAACAAAGCTGATTCACCTCACCTAGTCTTGCTTTCCTATGTGCCTTAAAACACTGAAAAAGCAGGCAATAAAGCAGAAAAAGCAGAAGGGCGCCTAGGAGGCCAGGAATAAAGTAGATTTGATTCCCAAGGCTTTCCGAAGCGCTCCATGAGTCAATAATGGCAAGTTTGACCTCTATGGACAGGCAATTGACAACTTGCACATGGTGGGACTCATGGACTAGGCAAATAAGACAAAATAAATGAAATAATGTCTAAGTGGGTAAATACTATGGGTTGATTATTCTAACGGGGTGTATGTCAGTGTCGTAACGGGATATGTTACAAAGTGGGATCTCGAACCTTTTAGAGATATTGTTTAACTGGTATTTATTTACATGTTGCAAATGTTGGTTTTATTCAGTGGTTGGAAGCCCTGTCTGGGTTGTCCATTGAATTTGAGATTAAGATTGCAAGCATTAAATTCTTGAGTTAAAACCAAAATCCAGATGGTTGGTTACCTTGTACGGTCATAAAATTGATTAAATTACACTGTTGGATTGAATGTGTTGAATATTATGTATCTTCGGAATATATTCTTCTTGTATTATTGATATATCATGTCGTATTATTATTGTACTCCCTTTTAGTATATTAGTATTGCAATTAATCATGTAAATTGCCTTGAAAGAATCAATGTAAACCCCTTCAGTTGGGTCATCCTATAATATTTTAGAAAGAACATATTATATTGTACCATCCTAACATTAGCCCTGACAGATTTGCAGGTCAACCCCATAAGCAAAAATTCATTTGGAAAACATGTATAAATTGGGTAGGCACTCCCCTCATTTGGACACATCACTCACTCAAGCAATTCGCTAGTAAGAGAAGAAGAAGAACAATTTCTCTTAGGAGAGAAGAGTATATGCTTGGAGAAGACATCTTATTCTTGGGTTTTCTATCTTATCTTATTCTTGGAATCCTTATGTGGAAGAGCATTTATATCTTGGTTGTACCAGAAAACATTGCACTTACTAACAAATCTATACTGAAGAATTTTGTTGAGTTTTCTTCCCTATTAGGGTTTCCTAGAGGAAAATATTTGTGTTCTCTTGTGTTGTTGTGATCGTCTTTATTTCAGTGATCCTATTGCATATGGTTATTGTATTATGTTGCAATTTGTTTGTATATCTAACATAACCATTGTTAAAGTATAAAATTCTAACATTGTATCAGAGTCGTGCTAAAATAATTCATTTCTACAGTCGTAACAGTTGCAATTGCCAAATATTATGGTTCCATGAATCTAGCATTTCCATCCACATATCAAGCTCGATTGTTGCATCATTGAACTCACCCTAAGAGGGCACACCTTTCTGTGGAGGAAGATTCCAATTTTGACCTAAAAATTGTCGGGTCAATAACTAGGGCTCCACACTTTAATACTTTTTGTCCAAAAAATTGGTTTGACCCAGACATTCTCCAACTCACCCTAGGAGGGCACATATTCCTATGGAGGTAGAACTTAGATTCGAGGATTTTCAATTTTGTCCCTATCACTAATGCTCAGGAAAAACTAGGGAATCATATTTTTTGTAGTTTTTTCCACATACCTGAAAGAAGAATAACATTGCTCAAATTTCCTTGAGGAGGTACATATCTCTCTCAAATCAAATTTTCAAGATTCCAAATTTAGAAAATTAGGGTTTATCCTACAAGCCTTAGAATCAACCATAAGTAGTTTTCCAGAAGGAATTAGAGAAAGCACTTGGTTGGAACACTCTCATTGGTAAGCACTATTATATTTATTTCCATTTGAGGTTCTCATTTTATCAAGATGACAAATAATACCAATCTTCATGAAAATATTGAAGGACCTAAGAAATTCCCAGCATGGAAGTATAGAGTGCTTCCTATATTAGAAGAAGATGACTTTGAAAACTATCTCAAAGAAGAATTTGCAGAGCCAAAGGGAGATGAATACAAGGCTAGACACAAGAAGAATATGGTTAAGTCCAAGAGGATCATTGATAACTCCATCAAGGATCACTTAATCCCACATGTTTCCTCCTTGAATACTCCCAAGGAGATGTTTGATGCCTTGACTAGGTGGTTTGAGGGAAAGGACATCAACCAGAAGATGATATTGAGAACTCAACTCAAGAATGTTAAAATGCAAATTCCAGAGACCATCCAATCCCACTTTACAAGGGTCTCTCAGATCAAAGAACATATCGAATCTATTGGAAATTAAATTGAAGATGCTAGATTGGTAAATATGGGTGAATATGATGATAAATCCTTAGAAGCTCATGCAAAGAAGGAAAAGAAAAAGAAATAAGAACACTCTCACAAGAATCCTAGAATATTCCAAAAGAATCATAGATCTCAGAAGGACTACTCAAATTACAGATGTTACACTTGTGATGAAAAGGGACATGTTGCAAGAGATTGCCCCGAAGGAAAAGGTCGTGTGAAGAAAGGAAAGAAGAAGAGGTATCATACAAGATAAGATGATGAACCTGTTTAGAAGAAGGAAAGAGAATATTTTTGAAGAGAAGAGGAATATGTATTGTCTCGCAAGTTTGAATAATTCACCTCATAAGGTGAAGTATTAGTTTTATATAAAAGGAGTAGGAGAAGCCTCCTACAAGATTGAATTCCGGAAAAACTATGAAGATGAAATATGTATTGTATAAGTAAATTCTATTCATTTAGAACTAAAAGAACATGGATAGAGAGTTGCTTTTGTTGATGGAAAATCTCTTATGTGGCTAAGTGGAAACACCATTGATGATATAGTTATTGAAGGGACACTCAAATCCCGCACTAGTTCACAGTACCAAGTTAACTATGGCATATAAGACTTGCTCGGCATTATCTATCATGAGCAAGATGGACACGAGTCTTCAGAATCAGATGATGAATACACTTCCAAAGAATCCATCTATTTATGTAAGGAGGGAGATATTAAGAGGGATCCATCCAAACATACAAGATAAGTATTTGAATTGTCATTTCCTATATATCTAATTATTTAATTTATATTGTTCAATTGTGTACATATTTATGTTCTTAGAATCAAGAAATGTATTATGCATGTTAGAGTGAATGCATTGAATAACATTATACTACTAATATGCATGTGATGGGTAAGTATCCTATGGTGTTGCACAACATTCTATGTCATTGTTTCTGATATAAAATGAAACATATTTGTTGACATGTTGGCAGAAGTGCACACTCTTAGTTATGTCCTGGTATAGATGGAAGGCATCTACAAAGTTACTGTATGTATATGAGATATGGATGAATGTCACTATTGAATCATTGGATAAAAAGGTTTCATAACTGTATGATTTATGCATTGTCATTGAAATGTCAATATGTTTTAATGATTATGAAATGTTACTAATCAAATGATTGAATTTGACTTGTAGGAATTTTTTTTGCTATGGCCTACAAGATATGGATGATGAGACTTGTTCCAAAGAAAAAGTGATGATTATTCAACAGTAATCTTCAAGAGGATTTACAAATTCAAACATACTATAGAAGTACAAAGCAAGGTTCATGTTTTATCTCAGAAAGAGGGAGTTGACGAGACATTTTCTCTAGTGGATAGACAAACTTCTATTATATCTTTAGTGATGGATATTACACTAGATAGATGGTGCAATCGAAGTAGAAGTGTATATCAAGAAACCCCCGGGATTCAGGACTCTCTACAAAGAATCACATGAGTGCATATTGAAGAAGGATTTGTACGAGTTCAGAAGGCACCCAAGGGATAATTACGCCAAAACATACAGTTACATGATGAGCTTGAGGATCACTTATAGTGATTCATATTTCAACCTTTTCTACAAGGTTGAAGATGGTTTCTTATAGAGTATGAGAAGCTCATAGATGGGTGCAAGAAGGAAACTACAACTGAGTTCAAGATGGAGGTGACCTTGAGATAAAGAAGTTCATATCAGTAGACTCATATGATGGAGATGGCATAGATGGATACATAGAAAATCAATAGTAGAGAATGCTACCTGTCACTCAAGTGAAAAAATGTCCAGATGCAAAGAGAGGATAGTGCTCTGTTATAGAGGGAGCAGGGAGTGACTATAGCACAAATTGTGGAGACAGGTTGATGGACATTATCACTTAGCCTCTATCCAGGTAAGAATTGTTTGCCTCAGTATCTCAATGATATGCTCAAAGTTATACCGGATGTCTTCCCTCACTGAGAGGGAGTAGATCTCAGAGCTCAATGATGTTGGCATGATTCTTGGGATTATTGGTGTGGAAGAGTGCAAATGATATTTTCTTGAGCCAAGGAAAATATGTAGTAGAGATCCTTAACATATTTGAGATGATGGATTGCAAGGTCATGACTACACCGATGGCATTGAACTTGAAGTTGTTGTGTGATACTACTGCAGAGACAATTGATGCCACAATATTCAGGCAGATGATTGAAAAACATGAGGAAAAGTATATGCTTTACAGTGGACACATTGAGTCAGTACATGGTATATCCAAGATGTGTTCACATTATTGTGTAAAATCATGTGCTGAGGTACATGAAGGGTACGATTGAATATGGGCTCATATGTGCGATAAATCATATGATTAGCCTACAAGGATATGTTGACTCAGATTGGGCTGGTAATTTCATAGATAGGAAGAGCACTTCGAGATGTTGCTTCAGTTTGAGGTCTAGCATGATTTCCTGGTTCAGTTGGAAGTGGCACTGAGTACAGTCGAGCTAGAGTACATTACAGCTTGTTCAGCTATTTGTGAGGCAATGTGGATTTAGAAGCTACTTGCAATATTTTTTTATATCGATTTAGAGGTGACTCGTGTGTTTTGCGACAACTAGAGTTGTGTGAATTTGTCTGATAACCATGTGTTTCATGATAGGTCGAAGCACATCGAGATTAGGTACCACTATATCAGGGATATGGTGTAGCGTGGAGCAGTGAAACTCTGGTATATTGCAACGAATGAGAAAGTAGTTGATGTTTTGACCAAGCCTCTATAAGGATTGAATTTTGAGTACTTCATGGACAATATTGGAATTTTTCATCGTGAAAGGGAGTGATGAGATCCAAATGTAGACAAGTGTTCTTCACATCTTGCATGAAAAAGGGCTCACATTGCAAATATGTGTGTACTTTACATCCAACATGAAAAAGGGTTGGCACTATAAATATTTACATCCAACATGAAAAAGGGTTGGCACTGCAGCGATGTGGGAGATTTACATCCAATGTGAAAAAGGGCTTGCACTGTAAATATGTGCATCCAACATGAAAAAGGGTTGACATTGCAGAGATGTGTGAGAATTACATATAAAATGAAAAAGGGATGGAACTGTAAAGATGTGCATCTAGCATGAAAAAGGGTTGGCATTGTAGATATGTGTGATATTTACATCCAACATGAAAAAGGGTTGGCACTATAAAGATGTGCATCCAACATGAAAAAGGGTTAGCATTGCAAAGATGTGTGAGACTTGCATCCAGCATGAAAAAGGGTTGTCACTATATGGACATGTGAGTTATACATCCAGAATGAATAAGGGTGTGCACTGTGGATATACATCCACCATGATAAAGGGATGGCACTAAGAAAAGTGGTGAATTCTCATCTAGCATGAAAAAGGGTTGGCACTGGGAAAAGTGGTGAACTCTCATCCAGCGTGGAAAAGGGTTGGCACTAAGAAAATTTTTATATTCTCCTCTATTACGAAAAAGGACTAGTAGGACAATTCTGTGTGAACTGAGTGGTTGAGATCCTCTAGTTTGAAAATACTAGTAGGCCAATCCTATGAGATCTAAGCGATCTCCACTTGAGGTGATATTTTAGCAGGTAGTCACTTGGTGACGCAATTTTTTCTCCTAGGCTACACTCATGAGATGATAGTGTGGTAATGCAGGTAATCACCTAGTGACGTAATTTGTGCTCCTGGGTTGTACCCACTTGATGAGAACTTCTTATGATGTATAGATTCGAGAGATGTCAAAAGTCAATGATATGAGTACAAATTTGATGCAGCTATGTTGATGATGATGATTTTACCTTCTTGTTAAGAGGGAGTGTTGAAGATTGTGTAATTTGGAAGATACTCTTCTTGTATTATTGATGTATCATGTTGTATTATTATTATACTCCCTTTCAGGATTTTATTATTGTAAGCAATAATGTAAAATACCTTGAAAGAATCAATGTAAACCCCTTTAGTTGGGTTAGTCCAGAATATTCTAGAAAGAACAGAAAGTGGTATAGTAAAAGTGGTGAATGAACCAAAACTTTCCTTTCTCGTTATGGAAGTGGCGATGAATGCCCAAAGAATAGAATCTAGCAGTTGTAATACAAATGTGGAGGCAGCGAAATTGCTCCAAACCTTGAAATATATACATATTGGAAATAGAAGAATATTAAAGAATCTAGAAAAACTGGATCAAGTGAATATTCAAATGTTGCAAAACTTGATGCGCTGCAGAGTCAAGGGAATCAAGTCCCTACCCTTTTGAGAGGAGAAGAAGGGGATTCTCTTAGTAAAGAATTTGTTGACAAGCACCAACACTTTAGAAGTAGAGTTGTGAGCATAATGGGGTAGCATTCCCATGATGAATTAGTTGAAAGCCATCACAAAATATGGGAACCTAAAAATAGATCTTATTCATGGTCTAAAATGTATCGGAAGAGGAAACATGAGGAGAAATCATTACATGGTGAACTCATAAATATTAAACCTCCTACTTTTGATGGGGAGAAATCAGGGGAAAGTGCAGAAAGATGGTTGTTAGAAATGAATAAATATTTGTAGTTCCATGATTACTCTGATAATTAGGAAACCCAAATTTTCATATATAATATTCAAGCATAGGATTATCAGTGGTGGGAACAAATCAAGCATGTGGAAAATATTAACTATACACAAATTTCATGGATAAAGTTTCAGAAGTATTTTAAGCATGACTACATGTCCTAGTAGTACTATGACAAGAAAATACAGGAGTTCTTTGAACTCAGATTGGGTAATATGACTATGGAGGAGTATGACAGAGGGTTCTTGGAGCTATTAAGGTATTTTAATTTCATACAAGATGAAAAAATAAAAGTACAACTATTTCTCAGTGGATTACCAACATACTATTTGGACATAATCGCTTATGATGAACCTCATACTCTAAAGGAAACTAGAAGGAAGGATAAATTTTTGTATGAACAAAGTAAAGGAAGAGAGGATATGAACAAATCGTGGAAACGTAAACTAAAATATAAACAATACCATAGGAAAAAGGGGTTTGAGCCTTTTGAGGTTAAAGGTAATTAAATTAAATTTTCCAAAGAATAAATTATTCCTGGTGAATCAAACATGGTTGAGTCTGCAGGACAAAGGTAGTAGAATCAAATTTAGTGTTGGAACTGTGGAGGTTATCATTAGTTTTGGAAATGTCCAAAGAAAAGTAATATTGGGGCCCATATATATAAGGTTCAAGAAGCTACCATAGTAGATGTTATAGCAAGGATCATACCTTGAATTTATGTAGCTCTAGATAACCGACAAGAATATCATCAATCATCCATGATCGAGATTAAAGATAAAATTGATATTGTACCAAATATCTATTTTAATTGATTCTACAGACACGTATAGTTACATTAATGCTAATGAGATTAAAAGATGTCACTTAATGAGCAGTAAATCATCATAGTCCATATTGGTGCAAATGGCCACTGGTGTCAAAAGAAAGATCACTTCAATGATTAAAGACTGTTGTTTTGAAATGAATGGGTTTTAGACAAGATCCAACTTAGATATCATTCCCCTTGGCTCGTATGATATTCTGATCAGGATGGATTTTTTGGAATCACATTTTCCATTATATATTTTCATGGAAAGACCATTACATGGCCGTAATGAGAACATGAATTGGATTCAAATAAAGGGAATTCTACGGCCGATATTTGTTAGACAAATCAAGCCATGCAGATGAAGAAGCGTATTCTAAAGGATTTTCAGTTGTACTTAATCCATGTTGAAGAATTTCAAAAGGGAAAAGAACCATATTTTGAAGAGTTTAATCAAGCTTTCTCCATAATAGCCTATCCCATTATATCTTTACAAAAAAAAATGTGTGAAGTTTAATTGGACTCAGGAATCTGAAGACAGTTTTAGACTTATAAAATATTTGCTCACATGTGAACCAATTTTAAAGATTGCGTATTCAAGCAAGGAATATGTAGTATGCATAGATGTAGAAGGACTCAGTGGATTTCTAATGCAACAAGGACATGTGTTTTTTTATAAATAACAGAAATGAAAAGAACATGAAAAGAAGTATGCAATGCATGATCTAGAACTCGTTTCCATAGTTCACGTCTTGAAAATGTGGAGGCATTACCTTATGGGTAGCATATCCAAATTGAGGTTAAATCATCACAGTTTAAAATAGTTGTTTGAACAAGGCCAACTTGAATGTTTGTCAAGATGGATGGATGGCATTCTTGGGTGAATCCAAATTTGAACTTAAACATATCGAGGGCAAGGAAAATAGAGTTGCAAATGAACTCAATAGAATAATTCATCTTGTGAGATTTACAACCATCAGTAGTTGGAAAATAGATTTGAAGAGAAGACTATTGGAAGCATTGAATGTTGATAAGCTTTATTTGAAAATTAAAACATCATTACAATCAAGTATCATGCCATTAAAATATATATTTATGAGTTGTAGGAAGGTGGAATTCTCCTGTTCATAAATAAAATATATGTGCATGATAAATATTATCTCAAGGAAACTATTATGTAAGAGATGCATATTGTTCCTTATGCAGGTCACCATTGCTATCAAAAAACTCTTACAGTTGTTAAGAAGGAGTCATTAGAGAAAATTTGGGGTCTAAAATGGCTCTCATAAGAAAAAGAACCAACCAAAATGGGCCTCATTAAAAAAAAAGAGAGCCAAGCAATAGAATTCTAAGAAAAGAGTTAACCATAATGGTTGAATTGGCATATTTGTCATAAAAAAAAATATTTTTATTCTTTGTATTTTCAACCTATCTCCTTGTGGTTTTACTCAAATTTGAGCGGGAGCACTCATTGCATATGAAATTCAATTCTACATCCAACAAGTACCCACATTGCATTATTTTTAAGAACTCCATCCCACGAAAAATGTGTTACTTTGAACACAACACATTTTTTAAATGTATTTCATGTTTTTCATGGGGTGGGGTCATATGCATTGTGGGTATTCGTTGGATGCAAAATTGAATTTTGTATCGAACGAGTGCTCCCACTCGAAATTTGAGTAAAACCACAAGGAGATATGTTGAAAATAAGAAGTAAACAAGTAGTTTTTTTCTCTCTTCTTTCAAAATTCACAAATATTATTTTGTTATGTTAACTATTATTTTCCTTAGGAGACCCATTTTAGACCTCAAATTTCCTCTAATGGTTATTGATAGGGCATAAAGAAAGAGATAGCAAGGTTCATTGGTAAGTTCCTTGAATGTCAAAGTGTGAAAGCAAAGCGTAAACATCCTGTTGGTCATACCTCCCACGATTAAAATACAAAATGTTTTTCATGTTTAATTATTACTCATATACTTGATTAGTATTTGATACAGGAAGGACCAGAGTGGGAAATTCATGTTCAATCAGTCTGCATATTAGATAGAAGTATCTGAACACTCAATAATAGGGCCATGAAACAAGTAAAGGTCCAATGGGCCCACTACAGTCCTGAAGAAGCTATCTCAGAAATGGAAGAATCTATGTGGGTTGAGTACCCGTATATGTTTTAATACTTTGAGAATTTTAAAATGTAAATATTATGAACATGAATTTTGAGATTGTGTTTTGGACAATGAAACACCAAGGACCCTATTAAATCTAAGCGGAAGGGGAATGTGACACCCTAGTTTGGAACTCTTGATGTCATAATGTAAATTTGGATTATGTAATGCCTGAAAAGATGAAAAAATTATATATTGAAATATAAATATAAAAATACACTTGGCTATGGCTAAGGCAAAACGCTAAAGAGAATAGGAGACTATGAATTCACTAGTGAGAAGAAAAGGTGGTTGTAGATAACATGGGTTGACCCTAATCTAACCTTGAGTGAAAAAGTATCTTCATCTTATTGAAAGTTTTCAATTACCAGTTTGGTTTCAAGTTTATTTTTGTAGCATGAATTTTAATGCCCAAACCCCAACATGTAAAAACACATTACATTTAAAAAAATCACTTTTACTTGAAACACATGGAATTTTTCAACATGAAACAACTCATAAATCTAATGGAAGCCTACTTTTTCACACTCAGAAAATTATGACACCCAACACACACATGAAATATAGACTCGATATTTTGACCCAAAAGGTTCAGGAAAAATCCCGAAGGGAAAGCCTATATGAGAGAGTTTTTTATTATTTATTTAGTCAAAATACAAATGAATGACAGTAGTACTTATCTCCCTTCTAAAAATCCATGCCAACACCTCCCTAAAAAATTGTTGTATTAAATTGCTTGAAAAAAGTGTTGTACAACCTCACAAGTGCAGCATTACAGACTATTGTATTGTCCTCGATTTTCATGCTGTATAGATTGGTGTACTGTCCTTGATTTTCATGTTGTACAGACAACCAGTTTCTTGCCTCAAAACATGTCTCCAACCTTGAAATTCGTGTTGTTGTACAGTTTGCAACATCATTAAATGTTGTACTTTTCTTCTCGAAAAGCATGCTCAGATATACCTCAATTTTCATGTTTGTTGTACCTAATGTACGGTCTTCTTTGGAAAAACTTCCTACTGTACGGTTTGTAATGTATGGCCTGCTTTATCACTTATACTCTTTCCTTTGAATTCGTGCCCAATCTATGCTCTTCCTCACTCTGGAATTTGTGCCAGAAATTTGCTCTCTCTCTCTCTCTTTGGATTGAATTCTCTTCAAACCCTCTTTTCTTTCTTTTCTTCTCTCTTAATCTCCAAATCTCCCATATCACAATGAATGAATGAAATGCCTTTCCCTAGACTTTTTATTTTAGTAACCACCACTTTGAAATCAATGGTCGAGATTAAAACATAACTAGATGAGATCTAGGGCTCATGTTAAACCTCACTTTTCTCATTAAAATCATTTAATTCATTTTAAATAATAAATGATACATTATTACTCACCCACCTTTTAATTCTCATAAAGTCACATTTAAATTTTTAATAACTCAAACTCACTTTTAACGTCACTTCATAAACATACAATCATTCTCACTTTAAAAATACCAGCCTGGATCCAAATCCTAGGCTCTATCAAGAGCCGAGAGGGATCAAATCTCTCAAGGTGAAAATCTCTTCTTAGGTATTGCACTCAAGGAGCTATCAGCTTTGATGTGTGCTATATATAACCATTGATTTGGTTCAAACCAAAATATACATCTTTTTATTTAAGGTCAACATATAATATTTTATTATTATTAATATTTAATATTATTTATGGCCAACATATAATATTTTTATTATTTTTTATTTTGTTAGGAATAAACATTAAAACATCTCCCCCATACATGGTTTTAAAACCATGTGCAAGGCCCTCCTAAAACCATGGGTTGTTTAGGAGGCCTTGCACATGGTCTTAAAATCATTTGCAAGGCCCTCCTAAACCATGTACAATAAAACCATGGGTTGTTTAGGAGGCCTTGCACATAGTTTTAAAACCATTTGTAAGACCCTCTTAAACCATGTACAGTAAAACCATGGGTTGTTTAGGAGGCCTTTCACATGGTTTTAAAACCATGTGCAAGGCCAACATTTTTTTGCGGATAATTCAATTTTTTTATTTTTTATTAGTTTGTTAGGTAGGAACATTACAACATTTTCCCCATATTATGTGTTTTTTACCCACATTTTTTTGTGGATAACTAAATTTTTAATTTTTTTATTGTTTTGTTAAGTAGGAACATTACAACATATCCCCCATATTAGGTTGTTTTCTGTCCGACATTTATTTTGGCGGATAATTAAAAATTTTATTTTTTATTATTTCGTTAGTAAAAAACGTTACAAAATAATATCGACAAACGTTACAAGATCTCCCTCATACTGGGATGTAGAGCGCCTCTCAACGCAACTAGGGATCACAACTTTTAAGTGTTCATGTCTGCCCCAAGGCATCACAAGGTGAACAAACACTTCCTTGGTACTTTCCAACACTCCCTCTTAGCAAGGAAGTTGTTTTTCACCACCCCCAACTTTTCTCTGAAATGAATATGCTTTCCTCTTCCCAAAGACTTTGTGAGAATGTCAGCCACCTACTCCTCAGTAGATATGTATTGTAACTCAATAAATCCTCTTTGAAAATAATCTCTGATGAAGTGATATTTGATCTTTATGTGTTTAGACTTGTCATGGAATATTGGATTCTCAAAGAGCCTGATGCAAAAAAGTTTGATGCACTTTCTCTCCTCATTCGAGTTGATGCAGACATAATCTAACTTGAACTCTTTGAACTCTTTGAATACACAAACTCTCTAACTCTCTTGTTGGTACAGACAAAGAAAAAGACTTTTTCCTCTAATTTTCAATGAACCATTTTGTTTGTTCTATGTGTCTGAGTTCTAAATCAATCCTTGACCTAGATATTGGATTCTAAAAATTTCTAAGCATTATTGGGTGTCAATTGTCACAACATTAATGCCATTGAAATGGCGAACTGTGTACGAGCTTTCCTTGCCGAAATTCCTAGCATTGAATTGATGTGAGTACATTGTTATGCGTATGGGAATGAAATAAAGGAAAGGGGAATGCATTGTTTGGTGTGAATTGGTTGGTGTCAGAATCCTGAATTATTTGAGAAAATTAACCGGGATGGTGTGTGGAAATTAGTGAGTGCCAAAATTATGAAAGAAACTTGGTGAGGATTACCATGTTCACCTTTCTAAATCCTTTGAAAACCTTGAGAGATCTCCTAGTGAATTCAAAGTCCTAGATTGAGGGTGGAACCTTGTTGAGAGATTCATGAACAAGGAAGCCTATGGTTGAGTGGAGTGTGTCTTGTGGATAGCCAATTGCCAAAATTGTCAAATATTCATATAAGTATTTGTGCTATGGATTAATTTTATTTTTTCTTTTATGAATTTCTATGAATTTGAATGAATAAAATGTTTTATTTTTTTCAAGGAAAAAAGCACAATTTTATTTATAACTAGCTTAGATCCATCTTTACCCGGCTCTATCATGCGCCGAGAGGGATCAAATATTTCGAGGTGCAAACCCTTTTTTGGAGTGCAATTGTTGAAGCAGGGTTTGCACCTCAAAATATTTGATCCCTCTCGGCGCATGATAGAGCCGAGTAAAGCTGGATCTAAGCTGGTTGCAGTTGTGGGTGATGGTGGTGGGGATGACGACGATATGTTGTTTGACATTGGTCAAAACGAAGTGGCAATCTAGAGTTGGCTCATGAAATATGACTTTTGACGTAGATTTTTCAGCCTAGATCCAACTTTACTCTTTCACTCTCTAAAAGTTGTACATATAATGTACAACTTTTGGAGAGAGAATTGAAATTCTCTTATGGACCTATTCAGCTTAATCCAATGGTTAAGATTAATTTAACCATTGAAATTCTAGTAATGCACTCATTTATCAAGGATTATCTAATTGAGAAATATTATATGTGTGGCATGTGATACACTGATTTGTTTAGGTCTTGCATGACATCAATGCTAGAACCTTAACCGTTATTCTTCAAATTATCTCTTGTGCCAAAAATCTGACATCCTCAGCTGAAATTTAACATTCTCCTAAGTTGAATGCACTCCATACTTGACGTCATATATGGTATAATTTGTATGAGAGGGCATCAAATTGCAATGATAACAAATGGAATATGGATACCTAATTATGCTCAGTAAATTATTACTCTAGGTTTCATTATCCCAAAAAAACTAAATTGGATTTTAAGGAATCACATGTCCATGTTCAAAGGAAAACATGTATCAAATGTACTTTACTCTAAAATATTATGAAATCTCTTAAAAATCCAAGCACATTTTCATATTAATAACATGCATATTTTTTCAAAAACATGGATAAAGTGGTCAATTATATAAAAAAATAATTCGAAATGATTGTAAATAATATTCTATATTTTACTATCAATGTTGTAAGCTATTTGATTCTTAGGAAATTTTGATCAGGTAAAAGAGAAATTTGAAAAGTGATTCCACATAACCTTGGATTCAGCATATATGATTATTAGAATATCTCAATAGATAGGAAATTAGAGAAGGAAAGACATGATCATGGTTAAAACCCAACCTATATCTAAATGAAATAGGTCTAGTATAGAGCCTCTCGGGAGGTTCTTGGTTCTTGATTACATCTTTATAGCAACATGTGATTCTTGGACAGTTAGATCCAGTAGTTGTTTCATGATTGGGAAGCCGGAAACGCACATGTAGTTGCTTGGCCTTCAACGCCTCAAAATCCTCACAATGCGAGATATAGACTCTATCTCTTCTATGAATTAGGATATGGTGAACTTGATAAAGACATGAAATCCAAACCGTTGAAACAACTTCATGTACTCATTCATATGAATATTGATGATGGATCGTCAGTGTTTATATGCCCTTTGCATGGAGAGCATTACTTTCATTATATTTCTTTTTGTAGTCAGCAAATGCTTTTGGGTGTGTTGGATGAACACTGTGTGAGCTGCAACGATCCTAGAAATAACCTAGGATGGATGGTGTCAACTTATGATTTTGTGTACACACTGGCTAGTCTCTACTTATGATTTTGTGTACATGCCAATGGATTTCCATAAGTGACTTGTATTTTCCTTTCATTAATAGGAATTGGGGCGTAGTGTATCTATGACATAATTAAAGCACTTGGGGTCATTTATTTTTCAGGAATCCGTGAAATCTTGGCCACGCCTTTGTTAATTTGACATTGGTTAAAGCTACACTAAAGCTATATCAATATTTCCATAAAAAATGAAGGGAGGCCTTCAATTTCGGGAAAATATGTGAAGTTACATATGCAAGGGTGCAGGTATTCAATTAGTATTTTTATACTGGGTTTTTGCTTGTGTAAAGTAGTTTGTTGCAACTCCATTTGTCGGGTTTGAATGCAAGGTGGAAATGCGCTGGAAGACGACTTTCACAATTCTTGGTTTGTATGTGAGTATCATTCATTAGCATTTGATCCACTCATGAATGAGAATAATCTAATTCGGTGTAAGCACTCTACCGTAACGCACATAGGCGTTACCACCGCTCTTTTGCAGCTGTGCTGGTATTTATTTGAGCCCTTCTTATTTTTATTTATTTATTATTAACTGACTTTTTGAATGCACACGTTTCAATCTCAGGTTGAAGATGGAATTACAGATCTCCTTCATACTGGGCGTTTGGACGTCAACCACACCAATCCAAAGATACAAACCAATTGTCGGATTGGATGAATTGGCTCAAGTCCAATGTCGGCTTTGATGACTGGAGATTCGACTTCTCCCAGGGCTATGCTGGAAACCTGGCTGGCATCTATCTACTAAACACCAACCCCAAATTCGCAGTTGGTAAGTTCTAGGACGACATGTCTTACTCCGACAGCCGCCTCACCTACGACCAGGGTGCCCATCACTGTATCTAGGGTAAAGTTGGATCCATGAATTTTCATGACAGCCATAATATTTGCTCGAAATACATACACACAAAAACAAAAATTGGGTAAATACAGACATAAAAAATACATGTGTATCTATACTTATCAAGTATGGAAGACATCTTGACGTGAAATGTTCTGTCACTTATGGCTAATGATGAATTCCTGTAGATTTTTCAGCCACCACTCCCTCGCAGTACTGGCTTTGAGATGTTTTGTAAAGGCATCTATCCAAATGTGTTAGATACATCTCTACTCAACGAGTGGGAGGGTTTCAGCAAAATGAATGATCGTTTTCTGCTTCATCCAGTAGTAGGAAATTGAAATAATCCAGTGTTCCAACTGTCTTAACAAAAACTAATTTCAATATTACTAAGTCAATTGCCAAATCTATACCAATTTTTTTGTTGCCTTCTCCATTCAAATTCTTCCTTCAGTGTTTCTTGAAATCAAATCCATCCGTATAGTATATATTAGTGGTTTTTTGAGTGAATAATGCTTCTTGCCACTATCTTATCCCCTTCATCACTGTAGAGTTTTGTGTACATAATGAGCCTTCTCCATTCAAATTCTTCCTTCTGTGTTTCTTGAAATCAAATCCATCCGTATAGTATATATTAGCGGTTTTCTTATTGATGAATGCTTCTTGTCACTATCTTATCGCCTTCATCACTGTAGAGTCTTGTGTGTAGTGAGCCATTACGTAAATGTTCTTCAATAATCAAATAGATAAATTTCACTGTAGAGTTTTGTGTGTAGTGAGCCATTACATTAATGTTCTTCAATAATCAAATAGATAAATTTCACTGTAGAGTTTTGTGTGTAGTGAGCCATTACATTAATGTTCTTCAATAATCAAATAGATAAATTTCAATATAGCCATTAAATTTAATGTCCTTCACTAATCAAATAGATAGAGAGAGAATTGAACATATGGAATGAAAATCAAAATATTCCACTGAAATTGTTCGTTTCCAAATTACCCAAAGATTAGGACTGATATGCTTATTATTAATTATTGAACTTGTTAAATGATGAATCAGAACCAAATTATATCATTTTGATCAGAGATTCGTCACTCATCGGGTCGCATTATGAGAGGAAATTTTGAACCCATTACTATTCTTGATGAGCATCTGTTCTCTCATTGAACAAAGAAGTGGGTTGAATCTTAATTCCTCGTAAAAGAAGTCCACCTTCATATTCTATCATGCAAAACTTTATCAACCCTGGATTATCCTCCTCTTCTTCCACAACAAATATTCATGCATCGAAATCCATCCCACCCTCGTCTACATGTCTAAAGGGAGTAATCGTGTACCCTTAATTTTCAACATGGGCATCTATGTGTCTCAAATATCGAGCAGTTTCTTGGTGATCACCACAGGGACTTGTAAGTCAGAATTTGACTGGCTTGCTAACCGTGGCATACATTCGACGCAAGAAGAGAACAGAACCTCTATCAAACTATTATATATATAACTTCTATCAAATATATATCTGTTATTAGCTGACATTGTGACACATGTGAGCTCCAGATTGAGCAAGGAATTACACTTCTACTTCATACCCAGCTGTAGAATGGAGGAGGTAATTATTAAGCCGACTTACTTATATATAGATATATAAGTTGACTTTTTTATGTGACACATGTCATCTCCACGTTGAGCACGGAATCACACTTCTACCTCATACCGGGCTGTAGAATGCGCCTCTCGGCGCAAAAACAAAATTACATTATGCATAATGCATGTATGCCATTCATTTCCTCTCTTTTGGGTTGAAATCCTTGGTCAAAATATGTTTGTACAAACAAAAAGAGTTTTATATCAAAACTGTCATCTCTGACATAGATAAAAACTTTGTATATTTTAAAGACATAACAAAATATCCATAAATATTGCATTGTTGTTCCATATATGGTCGATTAATGTCCAAAAAAACGTTACTGCATTTTTTCTTAAAAATTTGAGGCAGGGCTCATGGGTTTATCCCATCTATGGAAGGATGATGATAGATTTCAAAATAGTCTTCATTCTGAGCACTGATAATCTTCCACTGTCCAAAGGTTAATTGAAGGCCTACTTTTGATAGTGTGTCTATAGAGGAATTTATTTCCCTGTAAACATGATAGCATGAGAAAATTTTAAAATTGTACCTGAGATGATGCACCTCTTCAATCAAAGAAACAAGAAACATGTATTGACATTTTTAGTTTTTTTAGTCCAATTTATCACATTCATCGACTCTCCAAAGAATTTGAATAAAAGTGCATCCCTTTTCCTTTGCAAAATATAAGAGAATTTTTAGTGCCATAAGTTTTGCATAGTTGATTGTCCCATCTCCCAATCACATTTGAATCTTGAAAAAAGAAGATTTAGATAAGTACATAATTTCTCCTCCACCACATTTTTATTTTGAAAATCCCCATCAAAAAAATCCCATAGGATATTCTTATTTATTTGTTCTTTCTGAACAGTTCTGATTGCAAGAGCATCCTTTTGTTGAGAAAAGTGTGATAGGATATCTAGACATTGAATTGCAATGATCTCTAGAACCAAAGGCTTGTTCTAAAATATCGCATGGTTCCTTGCAATCCAAACACCCCAATTAATCATTAATGGTAATGTCTGAATGTTTGCACACTGGGGGGATAATACGCATGATTTTCAAGGATCTTCCACATTTTCAATAGCCCATCCAATACCTAATTTGAGCCTTCGGAGGCATTCATTCCAGACCTGGGTAATAAAGGGACAATTTATAAACATATGTGATGCAAATTCATCATGATCCTGGAAAAGGGGACACCAATCTGGTCCTTCGATAGATATTTTGATCATTTCATCCCATGTCGAGATCTTGATTGCTATTGAATGCCATAAAAATTTTGGCATTGTACATTTGGATTTCTAGATGCCCTTCCACCACCATTGTTGACCATCAATGTGACCATCGATGGAAGGATTTGAGTACCCCAGCTTTGGAGTGCATTCCCCATGAGGATCTAAGTCCATATTAGTTCATCTAGTCTTTCAGTTAGGCACACATGAGTTGTACACATAGAATTTAGATAGGAGTTCCGTGAAATAATATGATCATCTAGAAGACCCAATCTATTAGCATCTTTCCATCCTTGATTCCAAATAGACGAGGAGGATGGGTCCTGGATCTAATTAAAAATGAAAAATGTCATATTAATGAAGATGATGAATTACTGCATGAGGTAGAATGTATCTATTTTGACATCTCGTCCAAGGATCTACCCCAGTTTTAACCGTTGAACCATTTTCAATTTTCTAGGCAAACCCTTCCTCAATTAGGTCGAAAGATTTTAACAAAGCCTTCCAATTGCATGAAATAGCTTAGTGCAATTTGTATGGATTTGGATCCTGTCCATCAATGATTCAGGAGCAATATAATTTTGATTACCACCTTTGTCCAAAGAATGTGGATTGAAATCAGTCTCCATCCATTTTTTGCTACTAGAGCTTTTGAAAAGTTGAAAATAATTTTTTAACTCCAACCAACTAGTAACTTTGGTTTAGCTATTACTCCCAGTTAACCCATGGAAGCATGAAATTTTTATTCTTCCCAACGCATAAGAATTTAAAACATATCCCTCTAGATTTCTCCAGAATATGTTTTGGTATCCATTCCAAGCACATCTAGTAAACCGGGATGGCTTCTAAGACTGAATTTAATAGTACAATCCTTCCTTCTCTTGATAGCCACCCGTGACTTTAAATTTACAATATTTTTTCTAGTTTTGTCATTATCCAAACCCAAACCTTTTTTTTGTAATTGTTTGGTTTAATCATAAATCAAAGATACTTTAGATCGTCATCAAAGATCTTCAATTCAAATGGAAACAATGCAGAGTATTGTGAACTTCGTCTTCCTCCATGTTTATAGTGGATATAGATGATTTTCTAGAATTTATCTACATACGTGTGAATTTTCCAAAGAGCTCCAAGTTTTCCAACAATTTGTTAGCATCACCAATTGTTCTGTCACATAATATCAAAACATCGTCCACAAATAAGAGATGAGTTATTCAAAGATTGGATAATATAGGGATCCCATAGAAAGAACCTCTTCGCCTTTCCTCAACAATTGGTCTACTTGGGCCTTCTACAATCAAAAGAAAAAGGAGTAGGGATAAAGGGCATCCATGACAGAGCCCTCTTTATAAATATAAGAAGGGGAAATTTTATTTGTTTATAAGGACTACAAAGGATACTATAGTTATGCAGATCATGACCCACTTTACAAACATGTATTCAAAACCAAGGTGATTCAAAAGAATCCTCAAATATATCCAACTTACTCAATCATAATCTTTGGAGAGGTCAATCTTCATCACTACCCCTTTCAATTTCTTTGTTTTCATGATGTACAAACCCTCATATGCTATGATAATTTCCTTGTGGGTCTTTCGACCCT
>LPNX010295405.1:34354-56330 GCA_001517045.1 Pseudotsuga menziesii
AGATCCTGGCCAATCGTTTCTTATAAAGCTAGAAAGAATTCAATTGTCTATTCATTAGGAACTAGACTTTTATCTTTCTGAAAATTGTGCAGCACCTCTTTTAGTTCCTCATCTGAAACCTCCTTTAGTAGATATATGTTGTCTTATGGAGTATTAAATCTCAGGAAAAACTATGTCATATTAATCACCTCTGCTATAGAGACTCGGTTTTCAACATTGAACAAATACTGAAAGTGATATTTTCCCATACTATACAAACCTTCAAAAGAGGACAACATCTTATTGTTTTGGTCCCCCCAAATAGTGTTCTGCACTTTTCTGCCTTTGGCAAAAGCTTGAATTTTTTTTTTCATCTCCTCTTTCCAACCGTATCGTGTTGAATAGTATTGTTGTCATTGATGTCAAACTTGTACTATCACAAGGCATAATCAAAAGTTATGTTAAGTGTTGCACCAATTCACAATGTCATGGATTGAGTGGTTAACTCTCGAATTTCTAATCCCTATGTATCAAATAAATGAAAATAAATATGTGTGTGTTTGATAAAAGAAAATAAATATGTATGTGTTCAAAAATGCAAATTGAAGTAGCATATATATTTACAACATTGATCATATGTGTGCATATAACAATGTAGAAAGAAGAATATGGAAAATTGTAGATGTGTTTAAATACCACTTGGGTATGGGACTTACATAGAAAAGCATGAGATAACAAATTGTGTATAAAAGTCCCACAAATGAAAATGGTAAGTGACACGGGATTTATGATGAAGAATATGAGAGATGAACTTATGTGTAAAAATCCAACAAAAGAAAATGGAAAGTGCCGTAGGACTTATGATGAAGAATATGAGAGATAAACTTTTGTGCAAAAGTTCCACAAATACATTGGCATATGTGCGCCAAACACCACAAAGATAAGTTGCAATAAGTGCCATGTCAACGGATATCATAACTTGATCAAGTCACAAATAAGTGGGGGCGTTGTTTAATGATAATAACCTTCAATAAGTGGACACGTCTCTTAAGTTAGGAAGAGTATAAATAAGCAAGAGATGGATGTGTTGAAGTAAGCTTGTAGAATGAAGACAAGAAGATAATCAATTTTGGTCAAGCTTCAATTTTCTTGGGGTATCAATGGGTCGTTGATCATAGAAATATTTTTATGCAGCGGAGCCAATTTGTGTAGATCAGAAATAGACAAAGAGAAAGAACAACATGAGATAGAATGATACCCGTATTTTGGATGTGCGTAATCATTATTCAGTGAAAGACGTAGACCACGGGAATGCAAAAGTTACGAAGTTAGGAACACTGAGACATATTCACATATCGTAGATAGTGGAAATAACTCAGCGTTCGTAGATTCTTTGATACATAAAAATTGAATATATCGCACATCACAGTTACGGCAACTGGTTGTCTTGACACATATATACAGAGGAAAGATGCAGATTAGAAGAGTAGCAACAATTGCAGTTTTCAGTTCAGGTAATTTGTGGCTCTTTGATATACACTCGAATTTATATTCAACGAAGGTAGGACAAGGCAAGAAATACAGAGTTACAACTTCCTTCTAGTCGTAGCTTGTAAAATAAATTCAAGGGGTTGGAGCCGCCTTCTAGTCAATGCTAGTAAATATAATTAGGGGGTTGGAGACTCCTTCCCATTGGATATGGAATATAATTTGGGAGTGGGTGTTGCTTCCATTCATTCAAACCTGAAGAAACTATTGGAGGTTGTAGTATCCATAGGTTGGTGATTGGTTGCTACAAGTCGTAGTTTTTGCAGTCAAACAAACATATGTTCATATCAGTTCCTTAAGTTCATGAGTTGGTGCTCGAACAGATCGAATTTGTTACATGTCGGTGCTTGTTACCAACAAATTGTACTCGAGGATCAGGTTGATACCTAAAATGAGTTGGCGGTCATGTTTGGAGATTACATTCTCCCATTGATGTAATAATTCATTTTATTTTTGGTATACAAATAATTATTCTTCAATATTTGTGCGTAATTGTTCTTATTTCTCCTTAAAAAATTTTGAGTTGTAAACACTGATTAGTTGTGAAGTAAATTGATATATTCACTTTATATTGATTCATTTCCCCCCTCTCCTCAGTATAATCTAAATCCAACATATCACCCAACTTTTTAGCCTCCAAACTTCCTCCTGCTCTTTTAATATTTTCCTCCTTTTAGCCTCCAGTCCACTCAGTCGATCCTCATATTCCTAAATGGAGAAACCCCCTTCCTTCTGAGTCAAGCTTAGTATTTATTTATTCTTCAATCTGCCTGAACTCCTATTCATCATTTAAATTTTTTCCTTTACCCATTCTTGGACTTCCTTTTTTTATCCTTGATAAGTTATGTGTGAAATTAAATGCAGCAAGACCCCCACCCTCAAATTTATAAGGGGTCCATGAATTTTGAAGTGGTTGAATAAATACTTCATCTTTTAACCAAGAAGCACAAAATTTAAAAGGGTTGGAAAGTTTTTTTAATCCCCCTCGTAATTCCAGGAAAATGGGCAGATGATTTGATTCCCCGCCCACATCAAACCATTGTTTAAATATGAGATTTTGATCCACTAGTTTTTCTTCCACCAGAAATAGATCCAACCTCTTGACAATTATATTTTCCCCTATTATTTTGTTTGCCCATCTGGGTTTAAATTTGACCAATTCTACATCCATCAGCCCACCCTCTCATAACGTTTGAGTAAAATGATCATCCAATGGACTCTACACTTTCCCTAGACCGCCAAATGTCATGTGCTCCCAACATGAAGTTTAGGTCTCCACCAATGATCACATTCTTCGTTTGGATGAAGTATTTTTGAAATATAGAGTCCCATAAAGGAAATGTTCCATAATAAGTCCCATATATTGTTAGATTTTTATCATTCAAGTTAGCATTATCTTAGGATCTTATCTGAGAGAATAACATGCACAGCAATAAAACACAAGAGACAATGAACACAAATATTTTCCTCAGGGAAACCATAAAGGAGAAAACCCCACAACTTCCTCAAAGATGGAATCAGCACCAAAAGCAAAACCCCAAAAACAGTAAGATGATCTCCCGACAACAGTAGTCTCTCTCTCTCTTGTCCCAACAACTTTTTCTCTCACTCATGTGCCCCAATGAGTGAGTGTGTGTGTGTGATAAATAGAGAGGCTCACTCTCTATTTATATTCTTTCATTCACTTAATGTCCACTCCAACATGTCGGAATCACTTAACAATTATTTACTAGAGCCGACATCTCTAGGGGAGTCTAATAACCCTAGTGCCCCACAACTTGTGGGGACTTTGCCCTCCGATCAACAAGGAGGGTTAACCTTGACACAATTGTGGGGACTATTGCCCCGACTTACAATAGAGGGTTAACCTCAATGAATTTACAATAGAGGGTTTCCTCCAATTAGGTCTTCATCTTCTTAAGCACTTATATCTGACCTAGTTAGAAAGGCCCGTCCAGCACTTATATCTGACCATGGGAAGGCCCGGCCTACCCCCATGTCAAAATGGCATGCCCAACACTCACATCTAACCATGAGAGGAAAACATCCACCATCATGTCAGAATGGCACATCCCTTACATATGACCATAGGAGGGCCTAGCCTGCCCCCATGTCAGAATGGGCCAGCCCTTACATCTGAACATGGGAGGGCCCAACCTACCCCCATGTCAGAATGGCCTAGTCCTTACATTTGACCATGGGAGGGCCCAGCCTGCCCCCATGTCAGAATGGCTCAACCCTTACATCTGACCATGGGAGGGCCCAGCCTACCCCCATGTCAGAATGGCTCTGCACTTACATCTGACCATGGGAGGTCCCAACCTGCCCCCATGTCAGAATGGATCTCAACCCTAGGTTGAGGATTCTTGGTAACTGACCAGGTGCCTCCATTCTCCTAGAGAACGACATCAGCCCTTATATCTGATCAAGTGGGAACACATCCCTCAATCACATTAGAATGGCCCTGCACTTATATCTGATCATGTGAGAATACATCCCACAGTCATATCAAAATGTCCCTCAGCCCCAAACTGAGTATTCCTGGTAACTGACCAAGTGCCTCCATTCAGAGAATGGAATTCAACACTTATATCTGATCATGTACGAACCAATACTACAATCACATCAGAATGCTAAACACTCACATCTGACATGGAAGGAACCAATCCTCTCACCATGACAGAATGGCTCAGCCCTTACATCTGACCATGGAAGGAACCAATCCTGTCACCATGTTAGAATGGCTCACTGACTCATCACTTCCCCTTATAGGGAACCTCAATCTGGAGAACACCAAGCTTCTCCCTGAAGTACTCAAACTTCACTCTGGCCAATGGCTTAGTCAACACATTAGCTATCTGTTCGTCCGTCGCAACATACCGGAGCTTCACTGCTCCTCTCTGCACTATATCCCTGATATAGTGATATTTGATCTCGATATGCTTTGACTTGTCATGGAACATCGGGTTCTCAGAAAAATTCACACAACTCTGGTTTGTCACAATATATATAAGTAGCATCCAACCGAAAATCAAATAAATCAGATAGTAGATTCCTTAGCCATACTTCCTCACAACTAGCTGAACAAGCTGCAACATACTTTGCTTCAGTTGTATGTAGTGCCACACAAGACTACTTCCTACTAAACCAAGAGATCACACCTAATCCCATACTAAAGCAACACCCTAAAGTGCTCTTCCTATCGATGGCACTGCCGGCCCAATCTGAATCAACATAACCCTTTAGGTTAATCTTCTGATTCACCTCCTACTTGAGCCCATAATCAACTGTACCCCTCAGGTACCTAATAATATGCTTTGCAGCAATCAATTGAACATGTCTCGGATCTGTCAGGAACTGGCTCAAGGTGTTCATAGAAAAGAAAATATCTGGTCTCGTATTCGTCAGGTACATCAAGGACCCAATCAACTAATGAAACATCGTAGAATCAATCGCTTCTGATGAAGCATCACCCAATAGGTTCAGGTTCGATGCCATAGGTCTGGTTATGGCCTTGTAATCCATCATCGTGAACTTCTTTAGGATCTCTACTGCATACTTCCCTTGTCCCAGGAAGATTTTACCACACCTCCATGCCTAGAAGGTAGTGCATCATATTCAAGTCCTTCATCTCAAACTCAGCAGCAAGTCTTCTTCTTGCAACTTTAATAAGTTCCTCTTTTCTGTCAGTAACAAGTCATCGACATATAACAGGAGCATCACTGGTCTTCTACCTTCAACCTTGAAGCAAAGGTTGGAACCTGCTTTACTCTCAGTAAAGCCTAGAGTCATCAGTAATATGTCCTTCATGTCGTACCATGTCGAACCTTAGGATCTTCTGCAGTCACTCCCCCTGAAGTGAAGCATCATTCTCCCTTTGTCTTTCATACTCTATGCTTGAAACATTTTGTACTGAAGTGACAAGTAGCTTCCTCTGCTACTAATATTCTGTGTATCCATCTAGGGTCACTGGATACCAAGATCCTCAATCTTGAACCTTTTCAAAATTTCTTTTTGCACCCATCTGTGAGCTTTTCATCCTCTATAGGCTTTCATCTTCAACCTTGTAGCAAAGGTTCAAATCTTCATCAAGCTCCTCATGTATGTGTTATCTTCCCTTCACGTATCAATACTGCATCCTAGACATCATTCTTCTTGAAATGGTCTTCCCTTTCTTCTTGGTTACTTATTCATATCTAGAAGGTTCTGCATCAATGATGTCGCTGCATTCGTCATATTATTCTTCATCTTGGACTGTCGTCACTTGTTCTTTGGAACAAGTCTCATTCTTCTTTGCTTGTAGGCGATTATGTATGCGATCTTTCCTACAAGTCAAATGCATTTGTATGGTTAGAAACATTTCATAAGGAATATTCATAATGGCAAATTCTTATGCATAAATATATGATCATGCAACTACTTTAGCTAATACAACATTCATCCATATCTCACAGAAACTTTCTAGATGCCTTCCATCTCTACCAAGACAACATTGAGATTGTGCACTAATCCAATACATCAGCAAAGAGGTTTCATTCTAGATAAGCATCAATGGAGAGTTGTATAGCACCATGAGCTACTTAGCTATCACATGGATATTAGTAGTAGACTGTCATTAATGCAAACATTCTATCATGCATAATACATTAACTGGATATATAACAAAACAATATCATGAAATGACATTTGAATACTTATATTTATTTGTTTCATGGGTAGACTCCTTCTTGGGCCTTTTGCTTCATCGTATTCTTCATTCATCATTTCTTATCCAAATGCTAAGATGGATAAGAGTTTCTTTCAAAAGCTGAGTCCTTCTGATTCCTCATCGCTTGAGGGATCTTCTTTGGATGGTGAGAGCTTGATCTTCTGTTTCTCCCATATTCTCTTCTCTTATTATGAGTCGAGCTTTGTCTTCTTCCCAGATTCTACTGAAAGTAATCACTTCCTTCTGGCACACATTCCTCACATGAATGAATCCCATTATCCTGGGAGGCCATTCAAGGTGGCTATCACCACTTCTGCATTCTCCACTTCTTCTTCTACTGTTTTCTCAAAGTCATATTCTGATTTATGTTCTTCCCTTAAAATAGCTTGGTCAAGGAATCAAACATCTCTTTCGGTGTCTTTAGGGAAAGCACTTGTGGTATAAGGTGATTCGTGATTGAATCAGAAATGATTTTCTTGGCCTTGACCAAGTTATTCTGGTGTAAGGATTTTAGCCTCATCTCCCTCTGGAATTGGAACCTCTCTACTTATGTAGGTGTCCAATTCATTTTCTTCAGAGAAATCATATCCTTCCATGCTTGTCAGTTTTCATCTTCACCAAGATTATCATCAAGCTGATGTTATAGATCACTTGGAAATGAGAACCTTAAATGAAAATAGCAAAAGATTAGATCTTAACGATTTCAGGTCTCCATCCTGGTTCTGGAGCTGGCTGATCTAGGGTTTGTCAGATAAATGCTAATTTTAAAAACTTGGAATCTTTTATATCTGATTGGATAGAAATATATACCTCTTCAAGGTGATCTATCCAATGTACTCCTTTTCTAAAAACAATGGAGGGAAGCTCCCGAAACAGGAAGCCCTAGTTTTCCAATTTCTTCTGCAGAAATGTCTGCTACTATTTATACGGTATCTCCACAATTATTGCTTCTATGTGTTTGAAAATTCACATTGAGGTAGCCTCTCCTATCCCTGTTCCAACAACACAGGTTTCATTGTTTCACCAATTGAAACTTACGATCATTTTCCCAAGGTGACCTATTTCAGAATTGTTCAGCATAGCAAAGTTGTACGGACTGCCACGTGTCACTCTTTAATCTTCACAGTCTAAAGCTTCTACCACAAAAATTAAAATATGTGGCCTTTCTATAACAGCTTGAGAAATTTCATTTGGACCTTTGTATCCCAATATATAGCAATTCTCCCCTAGTGTCATGTTTAGGGATGAATCCTGGAAGAGGCTGGAACCCTAACTTGGAGGAATCATATCTCCTAGAATATAGCGAATCTAAGGCTGAAAATTGGAAAAAGTGTACATCAGGATTTTTTCTTTGTCTTGTGAAATTGTTAGCTCCTAATCATTCTCCAATCCTGATATATAGCGAATGTACCAAAACTTATCATTTTTTGTATTTTAGGGTTTTTCTGGCTTGGGGTCAAACTAGGGTTTGACTTTCCTGGAGTTTCACTAACCAAAAATATCGACCCAGGTATCTCAAATTCGATTTTGATGAGGAGAGAAATCCTATGCCGAGCTCACTCAAAAATCCCTCTTCTGTAAAAAACCCTAATTTTCCACACCAAAAACTGAAAATGCCCGGAATCAAATTCTACTTCAACAGAAAGATGCGCCCTTCAATGGAGAGTCATCCTAGTATACTTTTGCTGATGGATGTTGGGCCTAGAAATCACACCTTTTTTACCACCCTTATCCACCTCTTTTTGCCTCATCCTACCCTATTATGTATGCTAAACATATGTTTTTCCCTCACTTCGCCCCTCAAGTCACAAAGGTATGGTTAATCATTATCTTATTTTATTAATGCTTAGGATTGTGGTAATCAAGGCTCTACATCTTAAAATGTGATAACATATGATGGTTTATAAAGGTATTTCTAGATATAGAGAATGCAGGTGTAGCAGGTCGAATATGCCAAGGGAAGGATGGACATTCATTGCTAAAGTTGATCGCCATCCATCCCATCGTTGCCCAAAGAACGTGGTCCCATTGTATTATTCCATGCGAGCTGTACAAGGGTAGCTGCAACAGATTGCGAAAGATTTGGAGGCAACAATGTTGCACTGCTCAAAAGTAGCTGTGATCTGTGGGATATCTTCTCAATTTATCAGGATCATTATTTCTGGGTCGAATAACAACTTCCCTATATCTTCTACTCTGATCATGCCATGACTGTAACAGTTATTGTAATTAAGGCAGCCTGAAGATAGGAGACATTCATGGCTACCCAATAATATGGATAGGATGTTATGATTGAAATTGTATAAATATGGGAAGCTATTCTGAGCCAAGGGTTGAAATTTTAACAAACTATTGTATCAGCTGTAATTCGGATTGTGTGATTCATCTGCCATCTCTAATACAAGGATTTTGATTCAAATCTCAGTGTTTTAACGTGCGTTACTTCCAACATATTTGTGTGAAGGCTGGGCCTGACTTCTCATAGGGATTGTTGAGTTAATTAGGAATTATATTTATTCTACTGTGTGATTTTTTGATAATTTACTTTCCTCGTAGTAAGTTGCAACAGTTATGGATTTACAGTGTGTTATTAATTGCATCTCTTGGAAAGCTGCAGTGGTATGGTGTGTTAGTCGACTATATAGGTAAACTGTATTTTATCCAACTATGTGATAGCTATGACAACTCTGTTCATCCCTAGTTCTTATAATTTTTGTTCTGTAGATCTTTGCAGTTCATTCCTTTGCTTCTATAGTTGTAGAACTTCATTCCTGTACTTTGAATTTCTAGAATAGTTGAATTCAATTCACACCCTTTGGATTTCTAGAATAATTTGATCAAGATAATTGGGTGAGTCATTAGATGGTTTGGCAATCAAGATTTCATTTTCTGCAAGAGTAATCTAGATGTGATTTCTTGAATCTTTCAATTCTAGATTAAGAATAGTAAAAGGTAGTTGTGGTTGTATCCTTTAGAAAGTAAACTAGATTAAGTGGATTTTTGGGATAAGCGTAGCTGAGCAGAGAGTAGGATTATTTACTTACACCAACTCAGTGTTTAAAGCATATATAGTGTGTATTATCCTTGAAATAAAAGACTTCCCTGGATTGACAATAATATTGAACACTGTGTATGTTAGCTTTAACTAACTTGAATATAGGTTGCCCAACATTTTGGGGTTGTTGCAGGGGAGGATAAGTATTAGACACTATTGTAGTTGCATCCAGTATTGTCTCTATTTAGTCTGCTTCAGTTCTTTTTCTATTTGCATGTTTTGGGTTGCATGAATACAAGAAGGGTACAGCGTGATCATCTTATAAATCCCAGAACCCCATAGAACACTAACGTTGCAGGCGGTCGAGGCCGTGGGTGAGGTCCAGAATTGGGGAGAAGAACATTCATTGACGATCTGGTTGATATAACCAATTCTTATACCAGGGCTCACTATCAAGAAACACCCATCAGAAAAAGCCCTCCCAACCCTAGAGTGGCAACGTTAGGTTCTACAGTGGAGAACACACAAGGAGTTGCAACACCCTCGAATATCCCTGCAGAGGAGGATAGAGTTAGTACTGTAGGAACAACTGATCGAGATCTAATCTATCACATTGATGGGAAGGTTGTGACTGAAGAGGAGTGGACACCGTTCCATCAGAATTTCATCGATCAGTTGAAGAACGAAAAGGATAAAACAAAAGAAAATATGAGTAACAGACATGATTCCGAAGAGGAAGACACAATGGGAGAAAATCATCATCATGAAGGTAATTCCCTTCCTGAAGGGACAGTGGCTACACTTCAGTTCCCAATTCAACAACCAGAAGGGATAGCCCCCATGAAAAATATATCACCATCGGTGTTGCCCTAACTTTATGGAAAAGTGGCAGAGGATCCAGATGAATTTATTTTTGAATTTCATATCCTCTGTCGTAGCTATGACTACACCACCAATGCCTAGAAGCTGAAACTCTTCCCTACCACTCTGAAGGACAATGCATTATGTTGGTTTATGAGCCTAGGAGGCGGAACTGTCACTAATTGGGATAGGATGAAACAGGTTTTCTTGGAGAAATATCAAGAGTATTGCAATACCAAGGATAAGAGAGAAGAACTGTTTAAAATGGTATAGAAGGATGATGAAAGTCTAGAAGATTTTGTTGAGAGGATTTTATATAATGTGCAAAGAGCTAGACAGACTAATATGGGGTTATATGTGCTCAAAATAATCCTACTTCGTTGGATTAGGGATGATTACCTAGATATGTTAAACCTATTAGGAAAGGGGGATATCTCCAAGGAGGCTTTCGAGAAAATTGTGGAACTGTGCAAAAGGTACTCCAGGGGATCTTCCAAGAATAACAGGCGGGACAAGCGGGACAAATTAGAGTTTGATGTCTTCGACAAAACTCAGAAGTCATCTAATTGATGAGCCACCTGTGTAGAGATAGGAAATCTTCTCAAAAATTTCAAAACAGAAATGATGAGCTCCATTTCCTGAGGGCAAAGCAGAAACAAGCAGTAGAGGATCTCACACTAGGTGTATTCTGCCCTAGATGTAGAAAGAACCACCCTCTGAAGGAGTACCCGCTTGAAAAGATAGAAGTATGTCAGTTGTGCGAGTTGAACCATGACACAAAATAATGCCCATCACTACATCAAGTGAAGGCCGCCATTCTGCAGGCATCAACTTCAAAGGTGGAACCAGCCTACTTTATTGCACAAAAGAAGTCCTGGCATCCTCGAAATCAAGGTATGACTCCAAACTCATTTCCATTTTTGAATAACATGAATAATTGGAATAATATACAGCATATGAATACACAATTCACTTCATCTTATTCTAATCCTCAATGGTACCCCTCTCAACCTTCAATGCAAAATTTTAACCCCTGGAACCCCTAGGCTCAGCCACCACAACCACCGAACCAACCAAACTCTTGGTCTCTTGGAAGGAGGAATTTCCATCTAGGCTGGAACCAGTTTCCCCATAATCATCCTTCTCAACAACTTCCACATCAATCATTTTCTCAATAGCCATACCCTCCTCAATATCGTCAACCTTATTAGCAGTCGCAACTACAACTCCAGAACAATGTTGTCCCCAATATGCCGATACGACCTCAGCTGCCTACTCAACCTAATCCTAACCCAAATAATAAAACAGTCCATCAGTTTGAGACTGTCAACATGCTTGCTTACTCCCTTACCGCTGTACCCTGTAATGATATCCGCTTACGATCAAGAAAGGTAGTGGAGCCTTTGATCATTGAGGATGTTCCATCCTCTGTTCATGAAGAAGGGATGAATACACAGTATTTTTCCAAGGCAATGACCCCCATTATTGAAGATGTTGAACATCCTACTAATAAGCCAGTTGAAACACAGAACGACACATCTATCGACACACAGCCTACCCAGCTGATTAGGGAACCACCGTATCTCGAAAGATTAATGCTACCAAAGGTAGTGGGACAACCTCAGTTTAACCTCTTAGGAGAGTTAAAAAATATTTATGTCAAAATTCCCCTCCTTCAGGCCCTTCAAGATGTACCTATCTATGCTAGAACTGTTCGAGATCTGTGTACAAGGAAACCAAGAAGGAAACCCATGGATCCTCCCACTGTTCATGTCATAGGGAAATTATCTGCATTGATAATGGGAAAAACCCTCTTAGCCAAACATGATGATCCTGGGAATCCCACTGTCATTGTGCAAATTAGGCATACATAGATACCTAACGTACTGGTAGACTTAGGAGCAGCAATTAATGTTATGACTATTGAAACTATAAGAAGACTTGGGCTGGCTAATCTCAGGACAACCCCCACTGTTTTAGAACTGGAAGATAGATCCACTATTAAACCTGAAGGAATTTTGGATGATCTCGTCATCTCAGTTGATTCATGGGAGTACCCTGCTGATTTCCTGGTTTTACAACCCATTTCACAGCTAGGAGGACAACTATTGATCCTGGGAAGACCCTGGTTAGCTATAGCTGATGCTTGCATCAGTTGTTGATCTGGGTCTATGACCATATTAGATGGTACCAAGATAAAGAACCTCACTCTCTATCCTCCAGCTCGACCGAGCTTAGAAGCTAAAACTCTGTTATGGATGGAGCCAGAGGAAGAAGAGGGCGTTCAACGATTATTAACAATAGGGAAGGCCTTGACTTTTAAAGATGAAACTGAAGATGACGCCATTAATAATTTCATCAGTGAACCCACTTCTGTCGATAAAAAAAAATTATCAGATCTTGAATACTACTCTAGGTGAGGAGGAACAAGAAAATATCACAGAAGAGGCATTAGTCAGTGACACTCATATAGTTCCAGTATTGAAAAATGCGAAAAGTGTTCCTATAGAAGTAGAGTCTGGAAAAACCTTGAATATTAATCCCAGCCTTTCCCTGGATGAACAGAATCTCTTGATCAGTCTCTTAAAAAAACACAAGGGGGAATTTGCCTAGGAGTACACAAACATGAGGGGTATTCCCTCTAATCTGTGCACCCATCATATTTATATCAAAAGTGACTCCCAGCCTGTGTGCTAGCCTCAACAATGAATGAACCCCGATCTTAGGGACATAGTGAAGGTAGAAATTCAAAAACTCTTGGAAGCGAGATTTATATATCCCATTTCGGATAGCGAGTGGGTGTCTCCACTCATAATAGTACCCAAGAAGAATGGTAAATGGAGAGTCTGTGTGGACTCTAGAGAGCTGAAAAAGGAAACACAGAAAGATCATTTTCCCTTGCCTTTCATCGATCAAGTACTTGACACCTTAACCAAGAACAAGTTCTTCTCCTTCCTGGATGGGTTTAGCGGGTACAATCAGATCCAGATTGCTCCTGAAGACCAGGATAAAACTAACTTCACCTGTCCCTGGGGAACTTTTGCATATAGAATGATTCCCTTTGGTTTATGCAATGCACCAACAACATTTCAAAGAGCTGTGATAGGCATATTTTCAGAATTAGTTAATGATAGTATGGAAATTTTTATGGATGACTTTACTCCTTATGGCAAAGATTTTGAAGAAGCATTGAAAAATTTGGAAAAGGTTTTAACTCATTGTGAACAGACCCAGCTCTCTTTAAGCATTGAAAAGTGCCATATGATGATGAGTGAAGGAGTGGTATTGGGGCATTTCATCTCTGCTGATGGCATCTAGGTGGATCCCTCAAAAATCAAGGTAATAAAAAATATACCTACTACTGTAACTCAAAAATAAGTACCAAGTTTCCTATGGCATGCTGGATATTACCAAAGATTTATAGAAAACTTTTCCAAACTTGCCTCTCCTTTGTTTTCACTATTAATAACGGATGTGCAATTTGTTTGGAATGAGGCATGAAAGATAGCATTTGTTAAACTTAAGGAGAAGCTGTCCACAGCTCCCATCCTAAGAGGACCCAATTGGACCCTGCCTTTTCACATTTCTTCAGATGCTTCTGATACTGCCATTGGAGCAGTTTTAGGACAACAGGATGGTCAAGTACCTTATGCAGTTTATTATATTAGTAAAAACTTATCCCATGTTGAACTTAATTATATTGTTACCGAGAAGGATTTCTTAGCCATTGTTTACTCCATTAACAAAATTCGGCATTATATTATTGGATATCCTACATTTGTGCACACTGACCACTCGGCCATCAAATATCTAATGAATAAACCCGTTGCTAATGCCAGGGTGACTAGGTGGCTATTATTATTGCAGGAATTTGAAATTACCATTATAGACAAACCTGGAAGAGAAAATGTTGTCGCTAATTTCTTATCTCATTTTACTAACAGTGATGATAATTTTCATTTTGAGGACTCTTTTCCAGATGAACACTTATTTGCAATTTCAGCTCACTCCCCTTGGTATGCATATGTCGCTAACTACTTGGCTGCAGGAAAGATTCCAGCACATTTGTCCAAAAGAGAAAAGAGGAAAATTATTCAGCAAACTGCCGGGTATTGTTGGCTAGATGGACATCTCTTCTACACAGGCCCTGATCTTGAGATCAGAAGGTGTGTAAGAGAAGACGAAATATTCCATATTTTGAAATCCTGCCTTGATGAGCCTTGTGGGGGGCATTTTGCACAGAGGAGGACAGGACACAAAGCGTTGAGAATGGGCTACTATTGGTCGACCCTTTTCAGGGATGCAAAAACATATGTCCAGTCTTGTGATAGCTACCAAAGGATGGGCCAGCCCAATAGATTAGATCAAATGCCTCTTCAACCACAACTGGTGGTTGAAGCCTTCAATAGATGGGCTTTAGATTTTGTTGGTCCTATCAGCCCTCATTCCAAGCAGAAAGCCTACATCTTGGTCTGTACTGACTACATGTCGAAATGGGTAGAAGATGTGGCTCTGGTGAAGGCCAATGACCAGGCTGTGATTGATTTCCTGTATGGCGAAATCTTTACCCTTTTTAGGGTACCCAAGGAAGTGGTTACCGATGGAGGACCGCAATTTGTGTCGCATCAATTCGAAGCTCAGCTATGAAAGTACCATATTCAGCACCGGATAGCTTCACTTTACCATCCCCAAGCAAATGGCCAGGTGGAAAGCACTAACAAAGTTATTGAATCTATCCTTACCAAGACGGTCAAGAGACATCGTAGAGATTGGCTTGAGAGACTTTCAAAAGCATTGTGGGCATATCGTACTACTTGGTGCAACACTACAGGTTTCTCTCCTTATGACTTGGTGTATGGGAAAAGTGTTGTCTTCCTTATTGAATTTGAAATTAAGACTTTGAAAACAGCTATGGAGGTAAACCTAGATGTAACTGAAACTCAGAAGAGAAGATTGAATCAATTGAATGAACTTGATGAGAATCGTTTAGCTATTGTGGATCAGACAGTATTAATCCAGCAACAGAGATCCAATTGGCACGGCCGATTCATCAAAAATAAAGGCTTATACGATTCAAGATTCAAAAGGGACTTCAAGGGTAAATTACGCACAAGATGGTTGGGCCCATACCTGGTAGACAGAGTATTTGATAATGGTATGGTCCACCTGGTAACCATTGATAAGAATCGGGCACCATTATTTGCTAATGGTCACAGGCTACGACTGTACCATAAGCCCATTTCAAAGGACGCATTCACTTCATAGATTGTAGCTGATCCAGACTACCAGCTAGAACAAGGGCAGGAATTTTTCTCTGCCCCTATCAATCCTTAGTTAATTGCTGTAAATCTTATATGAATCTGTGTACATAAATAAATTGTTTGTTTTTTTTTCTAATATTGTCTTTGTCTTTTGCACTTAATCCATTTTTTTTTATGTAATGTGCAGGGAAGTGCCTAAGCAGCGGTGGTCATCATTGGGCCTGTTGACCAGGGTCGTCCTTCTGTAACTCCCTGCACCAAAAGAAAACTCCTTGAATAAATCTGTTGCAACCCCAACATGTTCCTTTATCCCATTTTGCGCAGCTGCAACACTTTCAAAATCAGTCTTTTACCCCGTTTCGCATGGTTGCAACACCGTAAAACTCCCCCCTTACCCCGTTCCACGCAGCTGCAACACCGTAAAAAATTTCACCTTTATTCCCTTTCACGCAGCTGCAACATCGTAAAACTCCCATCCTTACCCCATTCCGCGCAGCTGCAACATTGTAAAAACTTCCGCCTTTATTCCCTTTCGAGCAACTGCAACACCGTAAAACTCCTGCCCTTATTCCATTCCGTGTAGCTACAACACCGTTTTACTTCTGTCCATTTTCACCTTTTTCGACAGTTGCAACACCATCAACTTTCGTCAGCTTAAAGCCTTTTTCTGATTCTGGCAACTGCAACACCGTTTTAATTTTTTCCATTTTCATCTTTTTCGGTAGCTACAACACCGTCAGCTTAACACCTTTTTCCTATTCCGGCAACTAGGACACCTTTTCCTGCAGCTGTGACTCCGCCACATTTGGCTGATTTTTCTATAATCCAGGTCTGCCACTTTGCTAAACTGTTTGATTTCTCTACGGTCTGTGGCTGTGACTCCTCCATTAATTGGCAGAACTCTTTGCAATCGTGGTTAGCGACTCCTCCAGATCTGGTTCCAATTCCTAATGCAGGTGATTCCAATTTATACTCCATCACTCATCATGTTTCTGACCAATTTGACACGATGGTTTTTGGTTCACCGGCGAAAAAGGTCATTACAACATCCCTATAATAATGATTACACTTTAATGGCTGCACTTCACACGCTCTACTATTCTCCAAAGGTCACCATCCATCGCGTATTTTCGAAGGTATGGTTTTGATTAACTACTTGATTAAGTATTAACTGGATCTGACAATATTAATCATGCCTTCCTTTCTCTACCCATTATTACTCCCCATATCATTAACTATCCACTCGTGTGACTTAATGACTAATTATGCTACCTAATAACCGCCACCTTTCCTAATTTGGAATAAATTCCAAATAATCTGATGCGTTGAAACTTTCCGAATTTACCCAAGTCTACTCTCAGTTGTTCATGCATACTCTGTGCTTTAACCTCCATTATCGGGATTTGTAATTTGTCAGACTGCAACATACTTCTGAAGGCAAACAAACATGGTTATTCCAGCTCGGCATGAATCATTTATCAATATTCTCCATCGTATGAGGGAAAACAGTGGCAATATGTTCCAAAACATTGTTATCAACACCATTCCTGAGAAAGATAGACTTAGAAGCACTCACCTCCATTCATGTAGCAACACAAAAGAGATTAATAATTTCTGCAAAAATAGTCCATTCCTCGACTAAACCAACACCAAAAAGAATCACATCATCCAAAACTAAGAGATGAGTGAAATGCAAAGCATAAGAGAATTTGATACGCTGTAATTTACCTTCCCTTTTGTCCATGTTGATCAATGACTAAGCCTTATGTGTAAAGGTTAATCCTCATGTGTAGAGGTGAATGATTTAATATGTCAATATGATGATGTTGTAAAGTCTTATTGGACGAGGCTAATGAATTGTGTGTCAAGTCGGATCCTCATGTGTTAAGATGGGACTCATGTGTAGAGGTAATGATTTTCTAGTTTAATCATGCATGACGTGTGACATACTACTAACCATGATCTAGCTATTAAGTCTCCTCTAGAGATTGGACACCTCTAGATTGCATTACATTATCATAAGGTTACTTGGAACAATAGTAGAATGATATGATAACATCATTAGGAAAATTTACTTAAAGTTGGCACATGTGCACCATGCAAATAAATTGATATGATAGATAAATTAAAGTTGGCACATGTGGACCATGCAAATAATATAATAGATACAAGATAAGTAGCATAGAGAATAGAAAAATTCGAATTTCTCATGAGAATGACTTCAGTTGATTAAGAAGAACTCAATTAGTTAAACTCAAGTGATATTAAAAATGAGTACTTAAGCTAATTAAGGAGAAATTGAATTGATCACTCCAGTGAATCAATCAAGCATGATTTCAGTTAAGAGAATTAACTAAAGTGTTAATAAAGAAGTTCCATTTAACTAAAAGTGTTTTGCGTGATGACACTTTAGTTAAACTAAAGACGACACTTAAGTTAGCATCCTAACTAAGTGATCTATGTTCTAGTTGTATATTGAGTTCATCCTAAAGTCAATATAGCATGGATATAATGTCAAATATTAAAGGCATTGTGCAATTGTGCTATGTAGGATTGATGAGTTTGAGGTGCAAAATAATTTCAACATGTAGGAATTCACTATATTCTACATGAAACTTCTTTCATCCATGTAGTGATTTTTTACCTCTTGCATGAGATAAAATTTGCAAGTTAAATTGTGTGTCGGGCATACAATTGGATCATCCAATCCTTCTCTTTTCTCTATTGCTCAATTATTACACTTGGGGTGTTCGAATTCTCTCTTATCTTGCATCTAGGGTGTTGAAAGAAATCTACAATTATAAAATACATTCTCTATTAAATACCATTATTATACTAAAGGAGATTTGTTGGAGATTCAAACTTTTATTGTTTTGATGGTTTTCCCCAAGGCACATACTATGTTATGCGTGGTTGCTTTTGTATATGATTTTTTAATTGAATTCAAGTAGTTCAGAAATTCCGCATTTAAATATTTAAAGATCAAAGCTCAACAAAATTTCAACACAAAGAAGGTGGTGAAAAATTACGCAGGCCAGCCATCGATCCCAGGACTTCCATCCTTGAATAAATCCTTCAAAACCTTTTCAATTTCTTCCAATCTGACAACCCTACCAATTTGATATCCCCCTACAAAAAAAGAAGGAAAGTTATTGATAACTTTTAACTGATCTGAGTTTAAAAGTGATCTACAACAAACTTTTCTAGCACTTGTTGATAATTGACCTGGTTTCCATTACCAACATGCAAGTCCCAAAAAATATTAAAATTCTTCCTATAACTAGCAAAAATATGGAAGAGTTTATGGTTGCTATCTTCGTGTGAGATCCAATTGCTCAGATTTTCAGGCACCAAGCCATTTCTTCTTGCTTAAGAAGGATATCTTTCCTATTTTCTAACTCATAAAGCATAAATTTATCTTCCTTGGACATGATACTTGATATATTCAAATCAAATACCTATTTGATACAAACTTCAATGTCAACCAACTCCTGAGTATCCCGTTTCTTTTTGTCTTTTTCCCACACAACCACTTTGTGATTTAATTATTTCACTTCTTCACCATCCTTTTTCATAGCATCAAATTCATCCAAATCACCTAAAAACTTCCAATTAGATCTAACTAGAGAACAAAAATATTATTCTTACATCCAGATACATGTGACTGAACTTGAAAGGGTATCTATGCATAGAATGATTGCAATCCAGTTGAAGACATATATGATTATTATTAGAGATAGAATAATTAATAACCCAATATCGATATATATCCATAGATTTTGCAAAAGATTAAGAAAAAAGAAACATATCCAACTGCTTAATGATACCATCTTGACCGCTTCAATCGTTCATCTAGGATGGGAAAATTTTTGCTAGCACTACATCCGTTAACTTATGTTTCTAGAATAACTATAAGAAAAAAATATGACATAGGATCCAAACTTGGGATTTCTCCCCATATTTCAGTAGCAAAGAGCATAAAATTAAGGTCACCAACAAGTATGATATTACATATATTTAACAATCCATTATTCTCAATAGAGTTCTAAAAGAATTCCAAATATTTATAGGGGCCTAAGCAATTGATAATAGAGAAGGAATGACTAAAACCCTTCATATTTAATTCCAATAAAATACTCCCACATGATTGAAAGGGTTTAAGGTGAGCAAATAAGGGATTCCAACTTGCAAGGAGACTACCCAAAAGGCCAATGGAATCAATGACACAAACTTTCCTCCCATATTTCTTTTTGAGAAAACCACAATAGGAAAAGAACTCGAACACATGGTTTCCTATAGTAATACAATTTCAGGTTTTACATGGACTAAAAGTCTCCAAAGAGCCCTAACTTTAGGGGGGGTCCCCTAATATTGAAGGAAACAATTAACATTAAGCACCCTTAGTAATGGGAAACAATGCTCTAAGGGATCAAGGATTGTTATGATTAACATAGGAGGATTTAGAGGATACAAGATCTTAAAGCCTCTTAGAGAGAGGAACATTGTCCCCACCATCAAAACTCACATTTGCAATAGAGGGTTCTTGACTTGCTTTCTTCCCTTTTTTCCTTGTTATTATAGATGATTACATTTTGGTGCCTAATAGAAGCAATGGGAGAAAATAAGAGTTGTTAGAAACTTTATTAGATAAAACTTGTAAAGGATTTTTAAGCGACACCTCTTTAAAATAAGGGGAATACCCTTGGTTAACACCTATAACTTGAGAGGACCTGCAAACATTAACACCAGCTGAAGGAAACCTAGGGTTCTGGATAGGTGGGGAATCCTCACAATTGCAAAAAAAACCCATTATCCTAAGATCCATCCTCCATAGCTAAATTATCGGAAAGAGGAGTGAGCATAGACTCTTCTTATTCCAAACCAATAAATAAATTAGGATGTTTAATAATTCTAGCATCAACACATTCAATAGGAACTTCCTCCACAAACCCAAAATCAAAGCTCTTCTTAGACTATAAAAGTTAGATTATGTTTCTCCATAATTTAAGAAATTCAATTCAACTTTTGAAATTTTTTCGTAGGGAAAGGAGAGCTATGTTGTGACTTACCTTTGTATGAATAAATAGCAAGGAAATGCATAGGTTCGTCAACAAGATCTCCTTTGTGGAATCAAAGAAACTATTACCATAGAGAAGCTATGGACATTTGTCCTTGAGGTGACCCGTATTCCAACAAAAATGATAGTGGAAAGGTATCTTCAAATTATCAAGCATCTGGACAAAAATCTTATCACCACACAGGATATCAAGTTCAGCAGGAAGCCCCTGAGAAACATCCAGTTCAACCATTACCGATGACATATGTTTTTCAATAACATGGTTCATGTTGTCATCAACAAACACAAACTTTCCAAAATTGTTTCCCAACACAACAAAAATACTTTTAGCCCAAAGTTGTATAGGAAACCATGATATTAAACTCTGAATGACCATGATAAATTATAGAAAATTCCGTACGACCATGATATTAAACTCTGAAGTTTCGACGGAACAATAATTTATTGTGTAGAAATGGAAAAAGGATACCATGTGGTACCATTGGAATGGTTCCACGTGTCATGTACAATTTTGATGTGGAAACCACACAGAGCGCCACATGGAATATTGCAGAGCTTAGTTGGCACCCCAGTTGGTAGAAATTCTGTGCCACATGGAATATTGCAGAGCTTAGTTGGCACCCCAGTTGGTAGAAATGGTGATGTGGTAGTCGAGGTGGCGGTACAAGTATTGCAGAGCTTAGTTGGCACCCCAGTTGTTAGAAATGGTGATGTCAGTCGAGTTGGCGGTACAAGTGGAATCTAGTTGGCGTTTACAGGGGCCACTGGTATATCAACATGTGGAAACTAACTGGACACTACAGGACAACCATATTTGGACACGTGGCATTACTCATGGCATTACTCATTTGTCTGAAATCAACTGTATTTACCAAATCTTCTTGGAGGTAATTTGAATTGAACCTGTGACTTCCCACGGTCTAGCACTACGCCTTCACCATCTCGCCTACACTATGTTGCTTTCCACAGTTTGGGGCCACTTTTATTTAAGGTTAGTACCTGTTTTTTATGAGTGAAAAAAGGGTCATATGGCTAAAACCTTGGAATATGCCAAAGCGGGGACATGCCACCAAACTCAACGAACCCCACATGGTTTTTCTTATAACCTTAATATATATTTGGTTGGTTATTTTGTTTTGGGTCATATTTATCATATGTTATAATGTGGCCGCCAATCCTATGCTATGTTTGCTTGTAAAATTGGATGTATTGGCATATGGTTTAAAAAAACCATGTCATCTTTAAACAATTTGTAACCAAAATACTATGTTTACAAAAGAAGTTGTAAATATCCCAAGTAAAGCGGGCTAATTTGGATTCACATGAATCATGTCCAAGGAAGGCAAACTTAAGCTATATAAAGGTTATTATCTATTGTTGTTGGGGAGAGGCTTTGGGTATCCATTTTGGGGGATAACTCTACATGCTTTATGCTTTATATCTAGGTTTTATTGTTAGAATAATCAACCCATAGTATTTACCCACTTAGACATTATTTCATTTATTTTGTCTTATTTGCCTAGTCCATGAGTCCCACCATGTGCAAG
>LPNX010295410.1:6045-155174 GCA_001517045.1 Pseudotsuga menziesii
CTTCTGCCTTTTGGACATCTTGAAATCTTCCTGCAATGCAAAACATCATGATATGAAGCCATTCAGATTTTGAAAATGTTAAGAAGTAGTTTATTCTTTCTCCATTTGTATATGTGGCTACAATGGTATCAGTCATAGGTTCTTTATATTGCAGAATTTGACCTAGTTATGCAATCTGTTGAGCTTACGCTATCATCTTATAAGTGTAACATATATATGCATAACCAACCTACATTATGATTATTGAACTAGCAGCACAAAACTCAACCCATCTCTGCAATATAACCAACCATAAATGCTACAGGATATACTTCATCAAATGGTCTGCCATCGAGACTAATCAATACATTAATTTATAACAATGACATTAAGTAATGTAAATGCAAAACCAACACGATTATCCTGCAAACTTAAACCAGCCCTAGCAAGAATAAGAAAAGCACAGCCTAAGCCGCTCGCGGCCATGACAATTACATTGGTGCGGTCATTAAATACGGGCACCCACGACAATCCTTCGCGCAGAGGACACCAATCAGCGCCATTGCTCATTATACCCATAAAGCTTCGAATAATGACGGCGGCACGGCCCTAGGGCTTCACGGTGGCCAGTGATGGTGAATGCGCAGTGCGAAGGCTACGACTAGGGCTCGCGGAAGAGGAAATCAAACGGCCGGACATCTATCATGGACAAACTGCGAAAATTCCCCCCCCAAACGCTTCAAAGTCCACATCACAACAAGAAAAAACCAGGTGCAGGCGGCATAACGGCCGCCTGCACCTTGTCTTCCCCAACCTCTATGGATGAACCAAAACGCGGAGGTAGATGAAAACGTGGTTTTATAAAAGGGAAAAAACCCAATCCCTCCAACAGCCAAAAACTATTCCCCCCAATAAGATAAGACGCGGGCGCAACTGCTGGGGAGAACGGAACTACCAACCCTAGCCGCGGGTAAAGAAGAACCCCGTTCACGAACAACGACAACAACAGGCCGTAAATTTTTCATTATTTTCACCCTAAGTAACCCAGCCAAAACTTTGAAAAGAAGGGCTTAAGCTCCTACCTGGCAGGATTGCACGAATGAACAGGTGACAGCGATGGAGTCCTTGACCAACAGCTGGACGCGGGTATCGGTACGAAGCTCCACACAACTCGCTAGCTCAACAATGAGACAGCTCAGAAACGATAAAAGAATAAAAAAAACAACCACGCGCCCCGTATATATAAAAAACTAGCACGTGCGACGAGTCAGATCAGTCGGGCCGGATAGGAAAGTCTCGGCGGGCGGCTAAACTTATCTACGCCCGCAACGGCGGGACACCCTCTTTACTCCACCACCCGCATCACCAAACAAAGGCATACGCTTTAACACGAGGTCGGGTGGCAACGGATTCATTTGTCGGGCGATCAAGAGTTTTGCGACCCTCGCAACGGCGGGTGCATCGTGGAAGCCAACATTCTCCATGGCGCCGACAAACGTAGTCGGCCATAAACCGCATCTCTCAATCTTTCATTGGACCGCAACGGCGGCAAGGGCAGAATTCGTCTCCCTCCGACACGATATTAAGAACGCGCCCGCAACTGTTATATGACAACCAAGAAAGGAGGCAGGCCCGCAACGATGGGGTGGACAAACAACCGGGTTCTTGCAGCCACCCGCAACGACGGGGCGAGAAACAAAGGTCAGGTTTCGAAAGCCACCTGCAACGGTGGGGAAAAGAACGAAAATGAAGTTTCGGAAGCCACCCGCAACGGCGGGGCAGAAAAGATAAAGATGAGTTGAAAAGGACCCGCAACGGCGGATCGGCCAAAGACGAAACCTCCCGATCCAAGAAGATTTTGCAATGAAAACAAGTAGAAACTCAATTTAAAATGAAAAACATGAAAACATTGAGAAACCAGCTAAGTGAAAGCGCTCAAATTCCATGCAGGCACTTCGAAATCCATAAGTTGAACTCAAAAGGATGAAAACAAGAAAAGGACTGAACTAATCCAAAGCAAAGGAGGGTCCAAAAAAAATTTAGAAATTTGGGAAAATCGTTGCAGCTGCAACAAGTCCAACAAGTGCAAATGAAATCAAAGATACAACAAATAACAACAATGTATAAAACAAAGTAGTGAAGCAATTCGAATTTCAAATGCATGTATCAAAATAAAACTTGATAACTATACTCTTTTCAGACCTACAAATAGAAAAAGAGATAACATCTACAACTCCATTCATTCAGAAATCAAAAGGAATATGGAAAGCACCCAAACAACTCCAAAACACTCAAGAATTGCTCCAAATCAACCAAAATGAAATCAAAAACTCAATGAATGAGGAGAGGAAGGGTTTGGAGATCAGATCTAAGTATCCAAACATATCTGAAGAGGTCTAGAAATGTGATTAGGAATGGCAAGGAAGAACTAACAGGTGGAGGATTGAAATTTCCTACCACAACCAAGTCATTCACCTAACTAGTAAAGCATCTCAAAATCAACAAAATCAACTCCAAATGGAGATAATGTTGGGTCTAGGGGGTGTATGACTATCATATGCAGCCTAAAAAACACAATCCATCAAATGAAAACCCAAAAATGAAGGAAAATCAAGCTAAAATCTGAGTTTCAAAGGGCAGGCACACCTCCCTATACTGCACCAGAGCACCTAGGAGGGGAAGGCTCACCTACAACACTACAAAAGAGCACCTAGGAGGGGTAGGAGCACCTACAACACTGCAAAAGAGCACCGATGACACACTATATCTTAAGGAAAACAGCGTCGGTTCAGACAACACTTATGAAACTAAAAAATAATACGAACAACGCTTTGTCTACACAACTTAGGTGCACCGATGGAGAAACAAACAAGGTAAAAGAATGATTTCGTATGGTAGAAGGGTAGAAGGTCTGATATTGATCCAAAGAGCATCAAGAGGATGCAAGACACTCTTCAAAGATAAAATCTAAAGGAGGGAGGGTCTCTAGAGGCTATAAAAAGGATTGATAAAGAGATATGAAAAGAAATCAGATCTATGCACATACCTAGTGGAGTCGCCAAATTTGTTATCGGGTAAATCTACTCAAGCAGACTCAAGCCAGATATCCCTAGTGCAAGTGGATCTAGAACAAATCAAATACACAATACATCCTACTTTCCTAGATCAAATAGAAATGCAAGTCTACAGATAGATCACTTACCTAAAATATGCAAATCCTCTTCTCTCTTTGTTGATCCAAGCTCCAAAGCCTTCAGATCTTCAGCTGTAAAACCTTGTAGAACATGTGGAAACAAGAAAACAGTACATGTGTATCTAAACATGAATTGATCTAAGCTAACAGTTAAGGAAGAAAGCTCCAAACATCAACAACACATCAATGTTTATGGAAATATTTTATATTACTGTAATCAAGGAGATACATAGAATTATAAAGATAAGGAATGTCACAACCAAGCCTTAATGTTGCAACATTCCATCCTACAATCCAAGCCAAGCTAAGCCTCCAAATCAAGATATTAATCCTCCCAAAGGATGATAGGGATCACCTAGAAATTCCACCAGCATAATAGTATCGTAGTCCTTTCTCCCTTCATAATGGAGAGAGGGTTTAGTTTATAAGGCTAAAGGGATAGAGTAGGTTGAGGATTAGGAGGAGGGGTCTAAGGGATCTTCCCCATAGGTTAGGAACCAAAATCCACCTCACCTATATTATAGGGATAATCCTCCACCTCATCCACCTTCGAGAAGGGCCTCGAAGCTTCATTTTTTTCCCTCAAAACACCATCGACGCACCTAGCAGTAGTAGATAGAGCATCGGTGCACCTTGCATAAGGGGAAAGAGCATCATGGACGCTTCTAGCATAAAGGGGAAAATATCCTTCCTTCCTAGAGAGGTAAAAAGGGGTAAGAACAACCTCAAATAAACCCAGTTTAGCAGAGAGAACTTTAGGGATTAGGCATAGGGCTAACACATGGATCAACATGACGAGATTTTGGTGTAACACTAAACACTAAGAGAACCTCTTTTGGGAACGAACCCCTTCTTTCTCAGGTTCATGAAATATATGAGAATGGACTTATATCAGGATAAGCTACAACAAGTGTTTGTTACCCTCTTTGAACTCGTAAAAACTAAAAGAGGCACTCATCAATCATGATGGGAAAATTAAGGGAAGGGAACTATTTCATTTTGCAAATAAATGGCAGTTATTAGTCACCTTTTAACATGGCACTTGTCTGCATTTCATTCAGTCAATTGGGTATTAATATTTCTTCCAAGTCATTTCACTTTCATGAGTCATGTCACTCCTTTGATTCTTTCAAAGAATGCATCATTTTTCATCGCATTATGTCTTGGTATCCATCTAGTCTAAGTCAATGCTACCAAGTCTTCAGTCGTGCTGCATGATGTTGAAAGGAAAATTGAAAATTTACCTCTGTAGTCAAAACAACCTTTGTGTCAATACCATTTGAGTCACTCCTATGGTTACATCATACTCAAAATTCCAGTACTTTGTTTCGATTTTCGTGTCTTCAATGTGGGATTCTTCATGGCCCTCCTCCGATGAGACTATTCCTATCGACATCAGATCATCATCCGGGAATTATTCTTAGAAACAAAAAATATAGTACCTTGAGATATGTATACATCAATGGTAGATTCTCTCGCTCTCAACATAGGTTCACATCATTGACCTTTGATCGAAAGATTCAATTGAGTGTTCGACATCAATTCTTAAATTCACGCTCAGAAGATTGTACTAGGGTACCTTGGGAATCATTTAAATCAATGGTGATTTCCCTTGCACTTGTTAACTGTTCTCATCATTGACCGATAATCAAGTCATTTCTACCATGTTTGACATCAAGGCAGTGTAATCACGTGGATATAATCCTACTTTGTGGAAGACAAGACGAAGACCCTGGGTGTTTGTTAAGCGTTCATTACTTTCCCCAGGTTGTGATGGAGTACTTTGTATAATTCCTAGCATGGATCGACATTTGTATGGTCTTGTTTGTGCTCAAATTTGCGTCCATTTGACATAGATCTACATTGTATGTCTGGTAGCTGTGTCTAAGTTTGAGTCTTCTTCACATGGATCTATGATGCATTCTAGTAGCCATGTTTATTCATTTCCCTCGTGGATTTTCCTTGTATTGGTCTGTAGCCATAATGAGGAATCATTTGGATATGAGTCAAAAAGTATTGATGTATTGCACAATCTTGGCTAATGATGATCTTTGATCAAGTGATTTCTTGCCTTGAAGTGATAAATTTCTCTTTCAAAGCTCTCGCATATTGTATCCCTCTAGCCTCATGATTTGGGGGGCATTATTTTACACATAAATCTCGTCACCATCATGTGTTGAGGCCTAAAACATCAGAAGTTTCCCTCAATTCCCAAACTGTGAAGTTGGACATGGGCCCAGACTCCTATTTTCCATATTTGAGTCTAGCACCGCCTTTTCCCTTAATGCAAAAGGTGTTACCCTCTTCATTAATGCCCATTATCTCTTGACCATAATTGGTGCCACCACCTATGCCCCTTGTTCAAAGATCGTTTCCACCCTGGTAACGCTCTATCTTCATGGAAGAAAAGTGGTGCTCAAGTTGAAAAGACTTCGTGGCACCCTCATCCCTAATCCTATGGACCACCTAGACTCGAGATCCCCCATGGTAGGATATCCCTTCCACCTCACCCACCATTTTCTCAACCATCCCTATCCTCCCAAGGCCTATAAAACTTGTCTCATATCCCATGGTTGAGGGAGAGAAAGTTTATGCTACTACACTCAGGTTTTGTCCAAATCTAGGGTGAGCATAGAAGGAGCAAGTTGGAGCGTTTGAGGACAAGGAATGGCATGTGAAGGAGCATCACAACACTAAGGCAATGGTTGTAAGCTTTCTTTTTCATTTTTAATTCAAAGTTGGTTCCTTTCCTATAAAATGTATTATGTTGCAATCATTCATTTTACTCTTGGATTCCTTAGTCACTAATATAGAACTGTAGACTATGTTCCACTACCTTTGATCTTGCTTATTTGTTTGATGTGTTTGTGTAGGTACATTCGTGGAGATTCATCGCCATAGGAGATAACTACCTCACACTACAGAATAGCCAAAGGACTCATTCTAGGTATCTACAAGCTCTAGGGGAAGTCTTCCATCTCTGGCATCACTCATTTGTTCTAGACCTGAACCATTCGGTCCTATAGAAACATCTCTTGTCAGCAAGAGGTGCGATATTGCTAGAAACACTCCAATTCCGCATATGACTAATTAAGCAACCCATTTACGCCAAATAACCAGTCGAAGCATACCATTGGCACCAATTTTTTTGTGTTGGCTGGAAGCGAGGAGGTTTTGGTGGGTTCTAAGAGGCAAGTAGTGGTGAATTAGGACTGGATGAAATTTTCAGGCATTTATTAGGCCACCATTGATACCCATTGAATAAATGGTGCTGCCTATTCACAATTTTTGAGGGTTTAGAATTTTGGTTTTTAATTACCAATGCTTCCATGGATAAAAGAACATTGGAGAGAACCTGGAGGCTCTTAAAGAGGTGAGCCACGAATTTTGCAACTCTAGAGTAAAAATAACCTTCTTCCCTTACAAAATTGCTGGTAAGTTTCTTGGTTTACTATGAAATTTTATCTTTTTCATGTTAATATCGGTTATAATCCTGAAGCGTGATTCATTAATATTCAAAACTATCCAGCATCTTGCATCTGGATTTTTATTGTTAATGCCCAAACCTACACATTTGCATTATGACCTTTAATTAAATTGGCACGGCCTTCCATCCTCCTCAATACCATTAGTTGGGTTGGATTCGACTTGGTAATTTCCTTCATAAGATACCATTGTAAGTGATGTACCTAGAAAGCATTCATGAAATAAGTGGTATAGGGATACTAGGTGTAGTTCTTAAGGTAGGTAGGTATTATTTTTTGAAAACACTGAAGTGAAGGTAGTGTAATGTCATTCCATCCTGGAACAAGTTAACAAATGTGAACGAAAAGTCATCATCACAAAAGGGTCAAGGTACAACACTAGGAGAGGGATAAGCTAGCATAAGGACCAACAAGGTTCAACATAACATCAACAAGGTCAACACAAGATCAAAGGTCAACAAGAGTGGTCATAACAAAGTGAGAAGACAAACCTTTCACCCACGAGACCAAGGTGTACCATCAAGGCTGGGAAATAACCCTTTTACCCATAAGACCAAGGTGTACAATCCAAGTGGTGAAACAACCCTTTTACCCACAAGACCAAGGGTCAAAATTTTATCTTCTCTCTCAAGTTATATAGTCCATAGTTGTTCCGCACAATAACAATAAGTTTTATCATCGTCATATAAGAAAGGTCCAAACTATGAAACACTTCGAGTGACTGCAATACAACATATATAACATAATTTTCATTTCTTTCAACTTAACACTCCCAAAGGTCCATGTGTTAAAGTTGAAGCATCCAAGGACAATAAATAATAGCAGTAGTAATAAATTAATGAACAAGTTAAAGTAGCATCCATAAAGGAGAAAACAATGTGGTTTATACCTTTCAATACCTTCACAAACCCAACCAAGACATCATAGTCGACATAAGGTTTGTATCATGTTTTATGATATAATCAATGACAAAATGCCTTGGACCTTATAGTATTTAAAACTTTCATCATCTATAACATTCTACAACATATTAGTAACAAATTCAACTATTCTACAAGATTTTCAAAAAAATGATTTTATGTATTTGATAATGCTATAAATGCATTCAATATAGTAATAAGCCTAGGCATGGAAACCCCATTTATCCACTTGTAACTCTTTTTCACTTGTCAAAACTAACTACACCAACATTAAAAAAGACTAATTTTGATAATATATAAACAACTAGAGCTGTAATAGACGCATGTAAATGGATCAACTACAACTTTAGATAAGTTACAACAACATATAACAAGAATCAAGTACCCTACCTAGTCCACTAGAAGCAAAAATACAGACATGTCACTCACCAAAGAAGGAAATGCACCAATTGCTTGAATAAATGTCTCCATGAACAGCAAAGGAAGTGGTATCTATTCAACCTGCTCGAATAGAAATTACTTGGAATATTGTATTCATGCACATGCAATACAATTATAAATGGACAAAAAGAAAAAAAACAATTGAATATAATGGTGATTCATGTATGATTGTATGGGTTAAGGCTGCCATATTCAGTTGGTCCTTTGGTGAACACGAGCCCTTTTATTAAAGTATGTGGAACATGCATATATAACCTGTGAGTAAGTACACAAATTAGGGTTTGGAGAAGAAAAATTAAAAATTGTGTACTTCAATGCATAAACTTCTAAAACAATACCAGAAACAAAAATAGTACAGCTGTGACAATGCAAGATAAAGTAAAAACATAATTTTCATTTCTTTCAACTTAACACTCCCAAAGGTCCCTGTGTTAAAGTTGAAGCATCCAAGGACAATAAATAACAACAGTAATAATAAATTAATAAACAAGTTAAACCAGCATGCATAAAGGAGAAAACAATGTGGTTTAGACCTTCCTTTATATACTCAGCTATATATTACGATCAGACTTTGTCTCTTAGGATACAAGTAACTAATGAAACAATGGAAATAACTGAGAGAGAGAGAGAGATAGGTATTTGTAGGGTAGAGTTGGACAAATACATACCGTAAGGTATTAATAAAAATAGCCTAGAAATGAGGTTGAAATTTCAATCCCATTGTTGTAATAAATGACAATCTTTTAGTACATTCATACATCAAGAAAATAGAAGCTCCTTTCAAATGCACAGAGGCTGCCTTAACCCACACTCTAGCATGTTCATCGAACTGTGGCACACGTCCATACATAGTAGCAGCCTCAAGTAGGATGAAAAGGAACACCATAACAATAAAGGTAAGTCATCCTGACAAAAGGGTTAAGGTACCACACTAGGAGAGGGAGGCACCAGAACAAGGACCAACAAGGTTCAAGACAAGGTCAAAGGTCAACAAGAGTGGTCATAACAAAGTGTGAAGACAACCCTTTCACCCACAACATCAAGTTGTACAATCAATGTGGGGAAACAACCCTTTTACCCACAAGACCAAGGGTCAAACTTTTATCTTCTCTCTCAAGGTATATAGTCCATAGGTGTTTCGTAAATAACAATAAGTTTTATCATCACCTTATAAGGAAACTAAAAACTATGAAATAGTTTGAGTGACTGCAATACAGCATATATAACATAATTTTAATTTATTTCAACTTAACACTCCCAAAGGTCCTTGTGTTCAAGTTGAAGCATCCAAGGAAAATAAATAACAGCAGTAGTAATAAATTAATGAAAAATTTAAACTAGAATACGTAAAGGAGAAAACAATGTGGTAACATATATAACATTATTTTCATTTCTTTAAACTCAACACTCCAAAGGTCCATGTGTTAAAGTTGAAGCATCAAAGGACAGTAAATAACAGCATTAGTAATAAATTAATGAACAAGTTAAACTAGCATACGTAAAGGAGAAAACAATGTGGTAACATATATAATACAATTTTCATTTCTTTAAACTTAACACGCCCAAAGGTCCCAGTGTTAAAGTTGAAGCATCCAAGGATAATAAATAACAATAGTAGTAATAAATTAATGAACAAGTTAAACTAGCATACGTAAAGGAGAAAACAATGCGGTTTAAACCTTCCTTTATATACTCAGCTATATATTGCGATCAAAATTTATCTCTTAGGAGACAAGTCACTAGCGAAATAATGGACATACCTGAGAGAGAGAGAAAGATAGGTAGTTGTATGGAAGAGTTGGACAAATACATACCACAAGGTATTAATCAAAACAGTCTAAAAATGAGAATGAACTTTCAATCCCATTTCTACAATAAATGACAGTCTTTTAGGACATTCATACATCAAGAAAATAGAAGCTCCTTTCAAATGTGCAGAGGCAGCCTTAACCCACATTCTAGCACGTCCATCAAACTATGTCACACTTCCATACATAGTAGCATCCTCAAGGAGGATGAAAAGGAGAACATAACAATAAAGGTAATTCATCATGACAAAATGGTCAAGGTACCACACTAGGAGAGGGAGGTGCTAGCACAAGGACCAACAAGGTTCAACACAAGTTCAAAGGTCAACAAGAGTGGTCATAACAAAGTGGGAATACAACCCTTTAACCCACAACATCGAGGTGTACAGTCAAGGTGGGGAAACAACCCTTTTACCCACAAGACCAAGGGTCAAAATTTTATCTTCTCTCTCAAGGTATATAATCTATAGGTGTTTTGTACAATAACAATAAGTTTTATCATCACCGTATAAGGAAGGTCCAAGCTGGATAAATTTTATTCATGTACATGCAATAAAATTATAAATGGACAAAAATAAAAATAAAAATTGTTATCACATACAAGTTGATTCAACACTTTGGTAAGAATTTTAGTGGTAAAAAATATATATGCTATGTATAACACTCTATAAGATAGAAGTGAAGCAACTATTAAACACTTCTAGTGACTGCAATACAACATATATATCAGATAATGCCAATAAAATAATCACTTTCAAACTAGGATATAAAATAAGGATAAGATATTTTAGTTGTAAAAAATATCTATGATGCGTATGACACTCTGCAAGACACAAGTGAAGCAACTATGAAACACTTCTAGTGACTACAATACAACATATATATCAGATAATTCCAATAAATTAATCACTTTCAAACGAGCATATAAAATAAGGATAAGGTATTTTAGTTGTAAAAATATATATATGCTATGTATAACACTCTGCAAGACAGAAGTGAAGCAACTACGAAACACTTCTAGTGATTGCAATACAACATATATATTAGATAATGCCAATAAAGTAATCACTTTCAAACCAGCATATAAAATAAGGATAATATATGAAGTTACACAACATCATTCAACACTCTTGTATAAGCAAACCAATAAAATTATACTTCCTAGACAAGGGGTGCTACTAGACAAAGAGGCCATTACTGGTCAATAATCTCAACAACATGAACTTCAAGAACATCAATATTTGGGACAAGAACATAAAAATCATCTAGTTTGATGACTTTTTCAAATACTTCTTAGGCCACCGAATGAAACTTCTTTCCTTATACTTCAAATGGAAACATCCATCTATTTTATCTTCATACAGAAGTGGGATGTTACTTGTGACATTGGTGACATTGACATTTGCATCTTTAGTACCAAGTGCCACTCCATGGATCACAGAAAGTGAATGAATTCATCCAATGTTGGAAATAGCATCGTCATATGGATGCAATATTTTAACATTTTCACCTTCCTGGAATACTTCATGCCCCCCTAGAATTATTGAGCACTGTAAAACAAAATAGTATACTAATTAAACCATATTCTAAGACATAAGGCTTCTATATATCTACATAAACTACTAATGATTTAGTACATACGTTTGCATGTTCATGACCATCTTTTGGGTCTTTCAATATTGTTGCACCACCCATAATTACGATTTTTTCCTATGATTGACAGGAATTTCCATTAAAAAAAAGAGGCTTCATGAGTAAAGTAAAATGGATCAAAAACATCCATAGATTAAAATATCAAGTGAAGAAATGGTTGGAAGGGAATGATAATTATCTTACCTCATTTAAATCAATAATAAATCCCTTATTTAATTTGAACGCAGCAACAAGATGTTCAATGGAGGAGGCTATGGTTGACATCTTATCTGACAACTCATTTATACAATGATTCATTGCAATGATATAATGCTCATTAGGGTTTTCAATAGTAAATGTGCCTCTTGTTTGACTTCTCTTGACTTCAAAAGATGGCAAGGAACTCTGTTTTTTTAGAATTTTCTAAGTCTTCCATATATTGAACCATTTCACTCAAATTGGGTTCTCTATTAGTTCCTTCAACCTACAAATCGTTGTCAACACACAATGTATTGGAAATATAGACAAATCAAAAAGGAAGAGCACAATGTACAATATTCATAAAAAAAAACATAAACTTACACCTATGTGTTGTTTGTATCTCAACCCACCCCGACCCAAAAAATATCGACCCTTCACAAGATCTCTTCCTTTATTCCCTCTTTCACTCTTTTCCAAGAACTCTCCAGCACACATACTTTCCCTCAAATCTTCCTATTGTTTGGGATTCAAGCTACTCTCCCTATATTTTCCATCCAAGATTAATTTCCTACATTTATGCCTGAAATTATTCATCAAAATTCTCATTCTATACTTGTAATATTTAATAGAAATCCTACCACCAACAATCTCAAAAACATTTTCCATTTGTTGGATCACTAGATCAACATTTCTTGGATCTTAATTTGTAAATTTGGATTTGGTAACATCCAAATAAGACCTTATTCTCGTGCCCAACTCTGTGGACCACCTTGAATATTTTGGTCTAGTAGGATGACCATCTTTACCTTGACCACGTGAGCCTTCTTCCCTTCTGATTTTCTTTCTTTTGCTTCCATTTGTGTGCTCCTATACAAGCCTTGAATAATTTTGTGTCTTTTAATGAAAGGTGATGGATCTTCATAACTAGTTTTTGGTGTTGAAAAACCACTCATATTTGTGGATATAGCAAGTTGAACTCCTAGCATGTTCCTTGGAGGAGATGTAATTGGTGTTTTTTCTAAGGAAGAAGTTTGAAGTTTTTTCTCATAATTGGCCACAGCAGGTGTGGCACTAGGTAACTCACCAGTCTCCTCAACAAGTATGTCATTAGGTATATCTAGAATATCCTCTATAGGTGTGGCACTTTCTAGGTCATCAATCCCATCAGATGTTCCTTCAAATATTTAATTTAATTTTAAACAAATCTCTCGCAAGCCTAATTATCCAGAATATGACAGTTTTCCAGAAAAAATATTGGACATGATCATCTGATATATGAGGAAGCTGATAATTAGTATTATTAGATTCATCTCCGTGTATTGATTTACCAAGGCGTTGGCTTGTATGAGCTGGAAGTGATTTTTATTTGCTTGACTTTTGTTTATGATGATCATTTTTTGTAGAATCGAACATTCCCCTATAAAGTAAAAAAAATACCAATTAGAATCAAAACCATATATGGACTACATCATGAAATAGATTATATAAAACTTTCATGAAATATGCATCGAAGTGAAAAGGTATGAGGAGTAACTACTTACTTATTTCCCAAACCAAGGGATGACAAATATTCTTCATTTCTTGTAATATTGTCTTTACAAACACGCTCATATTCTGTCACATTTTCATCTTTGTTGGGATCACTTTTACATTTCAACCCCTTATTCTCCATAGCCTCTATGTCCAAAATTTCTCTTAAAAAACATCATTAGTGCATGTGCAAATAAATACTATGAAATATCTAAATTCAAATGCTCATGATAGCAACAAACACTTAGTTCTAGAGTTAGAATTGCAATGGCTCTGAGATGGAAACCATTGATCTGTATCTCATAAATACATCCAATGATGAGAGTAATAGATTTTTTTTAATTTATATTTGATAGGGAGAACTAAGTAGTATAATGAATCTATTGTATACATTAAATATTCAACTCTTACAACATGAACACTAACTGGAGCCCATTGGAATCACACAGTAACTTTCTTAAACAGTTATATGCAAACTAACACAAGCAATTAAACATTACACGGTACTGAAAACAAGTAGAACACGACAAGAATAACCCACATATATCGTGTATGTAGAGATGCATAAAAGCAAAAATGAAAATGTTGCATATCCAATATCATTAAGGACAAATTCCATACAAAGTTTAGTACAACCCTTTGGCTAGCTAATCTCAATAGCCAGAACAATAAAATCCATTTTCATAGTGAAAGTTTATTCCATAAATTTAAGGTGACAAACCATCATCATTATCATTTGCATTGCTATCAATATCACAATCCTGATCACTCGTTTATGCATCTACTTGATCTTCTTCACTGTCCTCATACAATAGATTTTCCTAACCATGCATCACATTCTCTATCTCAGACTCTTCATTCAGAAGAAAATTTTCCTCTTCAAATAATATATGGCCATCTTTATCTTCTTCTTCCAATGTTTCTTGTAAACTATTGCACTTCCCATCAAACATTATATCAACACATTGCATGAATTTCCTTTTTGAACGAGGATCCATTTGAATGACATACGACCAGCCTGGGCTTGTTATATCATCAATTAGAAATGTCTGGTTAATTTGAAGAAGGGAAACATACATCTCATCGGTCTTTGATAAGATTTGATGTGTGTTTGAATGTAAAAATATATACTCATCATGTTGTATTGCAACTGGTTTGATCCATTTACAATTTAATAATATAGGACTAGTTTCACCATAATCAACTTGAATAATTTCTTGTATGAATCAAACATAGAAGTTCTTTTCAGTGTCATGATGAAATTCAACACTAACAACACAAGCACAATTTTCTTTTCTTGTGTCATTTTCTTCCACTCTTAAATGAATATAATAGGCCCACATCCCACTAAAATGATAAGTATATATATGTGGAGTTCATGAAAGATCAATTTCCTCGATCGTTAGATCTTAACCTTGTTTTTGTGCGTAATTTATTGCATTAGTAATCCAATCATCAAATTTTGGAAAAGTCAAACCACCTCCAATATTCGAATCCTGAAGTCTACGCTTTCAAGAGGACACGTCCCTGTTTGAATCTCTTATTTGTATTTTTTGCATATAATATGATCATGCATGATAGTAAGAATGATAATAATTTTGCTATTAGATGAAATTAAATAGATAAATTTTCATGTAAAAAAAAATTCACCTGTTCCACTTATCAAATGAGGATGTGTTTTGAAGAACATAGGCATGTATAGACGTTGTTTCCTCATTTGATAGCTTGAAATGATGTCCATTTCCTTCCAGTACTTCACCTGCAACTCTCTCATCTTCATCATCATCCCATACACGTCAATTGACACCGCTAAAATCCTTCATATATTATGTGTAAAATACTATGGCCTCTTGCATTAGATATCCATCACATGTGCTACCATCTGGTTTTTCCTTATAATGAACAAACTTTTTTAGAACCTTCATATATCGTTCTATAGGATACATCCATCTCGTTCTTATTGGGCCACAATGCTTTATTTCATTTTCTAGATGTATAATAATATGCATAGAAATATTGAATATTGTTGGTGGAAATTCTCGTTCCAATACCTCTTCCCTCAAATTATCAAAGTTTAAAGGATCTAGCACATGCAAACTCATTATCTTCAATATTAGGCCCAACCTTATAATTGCCAATCTTATCCCCTTTTCCAAACTTGATATGACCACAATAGGTAAAATATCCTCGTTTATGACATGATAGTAATGGGTCTTGATGCCTCTTAAGCTGTTATTGTCAGTTTTGATTCTAATATTACTACTTACATATCCAATAGGAAAGCGAGTCTAAGACATCAATTTTAAGAACTGTGCACATTGTTCCTTTGTCCCCACATAAGGAGAAAGAGGATTTCAATATTTTACATCACCGTATTTTTCAACCCAAAGATTTCAACAAATCTTTAGTTCTTGAAGGTCTATGGCTGATGACACTTTATCATATGCACCAAAAAGAATTTCTATAATAGAAAAATCTATGGTATTCTCAGTATGCATAAAGTCAATAATATGCCTAATAGTTATATGCTTAAAGTATGGCAACTTATAGAATATGCACAATATTTTTACACCACTACCATTAAGCGGATCTTTTTACTACCACAAATTCCACCATCCTTAATAAACTGCATTATTTTTTCTCCATTCTCAATAATGTAATCACTTGTTATTGTCAATGGTGCTTCACAATTCTCTTCTTGATCATTTAAACCTGACTTTTTTCGACGATATGGATGCTCCATTTTAAGGTAGGCACGATGTCCACAATAAAATCACTTACGCTAACTACTTGAGTGCCTCACAAAAGCCTTAAATATGAAAGTCAGGCATCCATGATATTCATGAACATTTAGACTAGTCAATGTGACATATGCAGGAAGACCATGTATCGTAAACAATAAAGAAGATCTTAAAGTGAATTGGGTAGAATCACCATCCCTTAAAATTTGAATTGCTTCAGTTTCTTTCCACAATTTTGAAAGCTCATCAAATAATGGCTCTAAATACACATCAATTGTATCTAAAGTCACACTTTTCTTTCCTCGTATAATTAATGACAACATCAAGAATAATGGTTTGGTTGTTAATCATGGAGGCAAGTTATAATTTATTAAAAACACTTGCCAAGTTGAGCATTTAGTACTCTGATATGATAATGGGTTCAGACCATCTAGAGCTAAACCAAGCCTCATATTATGAGAATCTTGGGAAAAATCAAACCATCTGTTATCAAATTCCATCCACATATTAGAATCAGCCACAAATCGTTGTTTTCCATCGGTGCTCTTATTTTGGGCATGTCATTGCATAAGCTCAGCAATGTCTCGACATCTATACATTCAAAGAAACCATGGGATTAGTGCAAAGTGGCGAAGAACCTTTCTAGGAGCTAAATTTGATTTCAACCTTGGTTACACCTCCCTTCTTTAAATTTCGGACATCCGGTCTCACTTGCAATATTTTTGCTAAATAATACTCAATCATTCACACATGTGTGGATGTTTTTGTACCCTAATCCTAGCTTAGTGATTTTTGCTTTATATTCTCTTCATTTTGTTAGAAATGTGTAGTTAGGTGGTAACAAATCATGTAAAAATGCCAATAACTCATCAACACCCTCATTTGTCCAACTATACACTATTTGCAAGTTAAGAAGTACAAGGAATATTGTTAAATGACTGAACTTGCAAGTACCATACACAGGTTTTGAAGCATCCTCCATCAAATTTTTCCAATCATCCTTGAATCCCTCATTCAACATTCTATCAACTTCAATCCCTTCATCTAAGGTTCCGACCTCTCCATATATGTTTGTTTCCTCTTCGTTTATGTTTGGCACCTCTACGTCTCTCATGCTATGAAATTGTAACCTATCTGGATAATAATTTTGAGGGAAAGGGTTAATCCCAGTATGACAAAAGTTTAGCATATGTTCATAAATCACTTGAATTTTTATCATCTTCCCACCACAACAATACTTGCATGGACATGCATATTTAAGCAAGCTTTTCATATTGGCTATTTTCTCGTCGTATGCATGGTATTCAACAGTTCTCAAAATTGGGTGTTGACTCATCTTCAATTTTCTGCATTCAATTATGAAACCAATATGTTAACTCTAACTTTACACTCTTTCATTTGTCTTGTCTTTAATTGAAATGCATAAAAAACAATTCGTAGAGAAAAAAAGAAAAGGATCAACTCTAATCATAAATAAATTTCAAATTTCGATGCAGCATTATAACAATCAGATCCAAATTTAGAGGGATTGAAGTGCATCTGCATAAGGGTGACAATTTGAAAAGCTATGTTTAGTAGGTGAGGCTGGTGGATTATTAAATCCATAACTATGCAATTTTCCTTGATTTCTCACCAAACATGTAAATGTTGATAATAATGTGTCACAAGTAGCAAAAGTAAACTCTCAATAGATTAAACTTGGAATGGATTGTTATACAGGTTTTAGGCGCAAACTCTCACTCAATGGACCATCCCTTATCCTCATAATATTAATCTCAATGAAATGCTCATTGGTTACAACAATATGTCCATTGCTAATGTTACTCTTAATTAAATGCTCACTCATCACAACATGTTCAAGGTATCAGTTAAGAAGAACAAACTCAAATGAGGTCTAAAGAAAAGGAAGAGTGAAATGCTTCACTTAATCACAATAACTTTACCTTGAAAACCACTAAACTAACAAGGATTCACTACAGCCAAATGTTTGATTGTCTTACACACAATCAAACAATGAGAGATATTACCAAGAAATGTATGAGGTTTCCACATATGTCACTAGGATTCCTATGGGTATTATTGACATGCACGGACAAGATTATAAATATGTGGATAGACTATTGTGATGAGACTGCAACTATTGGATGGTAGCAAGAAATTACTCACTAGAGGTGTAATTCAACCCACTGATATAATTTTTTCCTTAAATTGTTGCAAAAAACCCCAAGGATTCCCAACACATTCTACAAAGGAATATGAAGCCCATACTCATTAGATGTGTATTGACCAAGACAAAGCAAAGAATTGAATAGGGCATGACTACAACTAAGAAATTTAGTAAGGCATCTAAGACAAAAATTGTCATTTCCCCACCTTTATGGTACACCTTGGTATTGTGGGTTAAAGGGTTGTCTTCCCACTATGTTGAACTGCGACCACATTTGAGGTTTCTAGTATTGAGTCATGACCTTGTGGGTTGACTTGGAATGAGTTGTGACCTCTACTAGGATATAGGTTGGATTTTTGTGAATTTTTTGGATGGAACCATGACCTCTGTGGGTTGTTTGGACAAGGTCGTGAAGTCTGTGGGTTGTTTGGACTAAGTCATTACCTTTTTTGGGATACTAAGATGGGTTGTGACCTTTGTTGAGTATGCTAGACTGAATCATGATTATTCCTTGGGATGCCTTGACTCGACCTATGTTGTGTTGATTATTCTAAGGTATTTTTTATGAGTGTGTTGTTGTTGTGCCTACCATGACCTTTACTAGGTATGATGTTATTGGATAAATATACTCAATTGGAATCAAGCTAGACCTCCCTAGTCCAAGTGGATCTAGAACAAATCAAATACAGAATACAATCTACTTTCCTAGATCAAACAGAAATGCAAAGCAATAGATAGATCACCTACCTGAAATATGCAGATCCTCTTCTCTCTTTGTTGATCCAAGCTCCAGAATCTTCAGATCTATAGCTGAAAAACCCTGTCAAGCAAGTGGAAACAAGCAAACAACATATGCGTATCCAAACATACAGTTGGTCTAAGCTAACAATTAAGGAAGAAATCTCTAAACATTATTAACACAATAACATTTATGGAAATATATTTCTATTAATGTAATCAAGGAGATACATAGAATTACATAGGAGAGAACATCACAACCTAGCCTTAATGCTACAATCTTCCATCCAACAATCCAAGCCAAAGCCTCCAAATCAAGATAGTAATCCACCTAGAAATTCCACCAGCATAAGAGTACCATAGTCCTTCCTCCCTTCCAAATGGAGAGAGGGTTTAATTTATAAGGATAAAGGGATAGAACAGGTTAAGGATTAGGAGGAGGGAACAAAGGGATCATCCCTATAGGATAGGAACCGAATGCCACCTCACCTAGATAATAGGGATAAACCACCACCTCATCCACCTTCGAGAAGGGTCTCAAATCTTCATTTTTTCCCCTCGAAATAGCACCGGCGCACTTTCCAAAAAGGGAAAAAGCACCATCGGCGCTCCTAGAAATGAGAGACAGGGCGACAGTGCCAGCGCACCTAGCATGAAGGAAAAAAGTGCCTTCGGTGCTCCAAGCATGAAGGATAAGAGCACCGACCTTCCTAGACAGGGAAAAAAGGTAGGAAAAACCTCAATCTCAATTAACTTTAGCAGAGAGAAATTTGGGGATTAGGAAAAGGGTTGACACATGGATCAAGAGTGCAAGATTTTAGTGTAACATATGATGTGGTTCTTCTTCATCCTACTATAACATGTCGAGCTTGTTTATACTTCATAGAGTGTTTTTGCTCCTTTTAAACCTCCTTAAGGCTGCTACTATGTATGGAAGTGTGCCATAGTCTGAGGAACATGCTAGAGTGTGGGTTAAGGCTACCTCTGCACATTTGAAAGGAGCTTATATTTTCTTTATGTATGAATGTCCTAAAATATTGTCATTTATTGCAGCAATTGGATTGAAAGTTCAACCTCAATTCTAGATTTTTTTGGTTAATACCCTGAGGTCTGTACTTGTCTCACTCTTCCCTACAGCTACCTATCTATCTATCTCTCAAGTATGTCCATTGTTTCGTTAGTGACTTGTCTCCTAAGAGACAAAGTATGACCATAAGATATATTTGAGTATATAAACGAAGGTCTAAATCACATTGTATTCTTCTTTTTCTCCATTTATAATTTTATTTCATGTGAAGGAATAAAATTCATCTAGGTATTTTCTATTTGAGCAAGTTGAAATTACTCAATAGAGGTGTAATTCAACCCAGGATTCCCAACACGTTCTAAAAAGGAATATGAATCCCATACTGATTAGATGTGGCTTGACCAAGACAAAGCAAATAATTGTACAGCAAATGGCCACAACCAAGAAATGTGTTGAGGCATCTAAGACAAAAATTGTTATTTCCCCACCTTGAAGGTACACCTTGGTCTTGTGGGTGAAAGGGTTGTCTTCCCACTATGTTGAACTACGACCACCTTTGAGGTTGATAGTATTGAGTCGTGACCTTGTGGGTTGCCTTGGATTGAGTTGTGACCTCTGCTAAGACAGAACTATGATCTCTATGGGTTTTGTAACACCCCGATTTTGACCCCAAGGGGGAGGGGAATGTGTGCCCCAGTTTTGAACCCATGGTATTGAATTTCATATGAGGTAAATATTTTTATGAGATCATGGTGTGGAGCTCAAAGAAAAATCCCCACCATTTATTTAGCATTTTATGTATTGGTGATTAAAATCAACACCGGTGGTTTAAGTGCTAATAGACACAATATATATTTGGAGACATCATGTAAAAATGAAAATTAATAAAAAAATACCACAACTAGCTATGCGCCACAACGTTAAAGAGATGGGAGCATGATTTCACAATGAATAGGGAGGGGGGAATAATCAAACCCTTGAGCCAATTAGGTAAATCCAATGTCAAAGGGGAAAACCCATAAAGTTGTCAACTACCCATTTTGTCTTTTGTGCCCAGCCATCTAGAAGTTCATTGAGGAAGTTATTTCCTTGGGATGGGAAAGGTATGGAGGTCAAATTCGAATTGGGAAGACCACCCATTTTGGAAAAATGTGTTTTTGACTTGTGGGAAAATTAAATGCTGGGAAAGGCATGCCCAAGCCATTATTCACCCATTTCTCATTCATGTTGGGTTCTCTCACACAGTTGAAGCTTGATGAGCTTTCTCCCTCACGATTTCCTGTCATTTTCTTCATTTCTCCATGCCTAGAATTCATTTTATGTGTTGCTAGGCGAATGAGAAGAAGGGAACCATGATTTTGGGGTTTGAGGAGGTTTTTCTTCCCCTATGAGCAAGATGGGAGTTCTCCTTCACATTTTATACCATTGTTCCATTTTTCTCCATGGATGGGAAGTCGTTTTGTGTTGTTGAGTGCATGTGCAATAGGGATTTACGTTTTGGGTGTTTGCTGAGGCCGGATTGGTCCTAAAATTTTCATAGGCGTTTTCTGATTTGGAGATTCACGATTTGGGTGTGAATGATGGTCGTTTTTTCTCTTGAATGTCCCTGAACATTTTGTGAAATCAATTTTGGTTCCCAGGGTTGTCTTTTCCCTTGTTCCATTTTCGTTTTGGCTTCTTAGGAGCGTTTTATTCATACCCAACAGTTGTGTTTGGCTTTAAAGTGCATCCTTGCATTGGCTTAGCTGAGTAAGTCCAAGAAATCCCTTTGTTGGATGGTCTGACTGTGTTTAGATGTGAATCACTTGTCTTTTCTTGTTGCCTTAGTAGTCCCAGAAAACCCATCTATTAGATGGCTTCTTGTGTTTTGATTAGAAGGTTGGATTGGCTAAGTAAAGCCAAGGAACCCATCTGTTAATTGGTTGACTTTGTGTTTGATGTAAAGTTTGGCTTGGCTGAGTAAGTCCAAGGAACCCCTATGTTATTAGCGTGTTTCCTTAACATACATGAAACCCAGTTGTTAATTGGCTTGGTTGGATAGTCTTTGAAACCCAACTGTGTGTTGGCTTGACTGTGGATGTATGGTATCGCTATGCGTAAGCATGTTGTTCCCTAGTTCCTTGTGGAAATCGTGCCCAGCTCGGGGGTAGCATTGATGTTGAGAGATTGATGAGCACACTGGCCTATGGTTGGGTGGAATGTTGCAGTGAAATAGCTAGTTGTGGGGAAGCTTCTTCTCATGATAAGTATTTATTATATTTAACTCTGCAACTGTATTTGTTTTGTAAATTATCATGAACATGTTGAATGCTTGTATGTGAATTAATGTATTTGCTTCCATTGTTTAATGAATTATACATCTACATGTGTATGTATTTTATGTTCAATGCATTTTGTTTTATATGTTATGGGGATAGATTTCCCGTTTGATAGCAGTAGCATTGTTGGTCGCATCCTCTCCATCGTCAGGATGAGGGGAGGGGACGTGACAGGTTTTTTGGACATAACCATGACCTCTATGGGCTGTTTGGATAGATTTTTGACCTCTATGAGCTCTTTGGACTAAGTTGTGACCTTTTTTGGCATACTAAGTTGGGTTGTGACCTTTTTCTTATTAGAATTTGAATTCCATTTAGATATTCAAGCAGATAGTTATAATAATGTTTGCAGCAAAAGAATGGAGAATGAAGATACAAACTGAACAAAACAAACCACACAAGAAACGGACAAGTATTGCTCAGGAATTTACAGTATCATTCACAATAATAATATCTGGTGTTACAATAGTTTACATAGGTAGAATTCGAATGCATGGGATATGAATTCTAATCCTCCAAGTGGATATGACTATATCTAACTAAATCTCTAACTCAAGGTCTCCCAATCAATATCGGAGTCCAAATAGACAATTCCTTGATGACCAATAACTCCAACAACCAGTGACAACTAGTTAACTTAGTGCAATTGATTGTGGTAGGTAGGAAAAGCGTTGCTCCCCATGCAACCATGCATTATCCATGCATTGGCAGTGCTAGCTTAACTAACTGTGAACTAACTGAATGTAACTAGGGGCTAACTAATAACTAATACTAACACCAACTTACTGAAGTAGGTTGGTGTCAGGACTCCCAATGGCTCCTAAAATGTAGGGATTGGTCTAGGAGGTGCCCAAACTAATGCATGCACATGCAGTAAGTGGTATTTAACCTCTAGCATTGTTCCCCACACTCCAGTGACTGGTACATGTGTCCCCATTAGGCCAAGTGGACCCAATTAATTAATTAAGGTTCTTAAGTTAGGTTAATTAATATAATAGAAGGTATGAACAAGGGAGGATTAATAATCCTAAAACCCCCCCTGAATCCTAACTTGGACAACTATGGCCCCCTAGTAATAAGACTATAGGTCACCCAATATACAATATAAGAGACATAATACAAATGAGGTAGGAAAACCTCTTGGGAAAAACCCCCTCAAAATAGGAACTGAGAATCAAGCCTTAATGCCCAAAAGAGAGCTGAGAAAGGAAAATCTCTTTTCGGTAAAAGAATTAGTAAAAATATATACAATCTAATCCTATGTCGGATAGTAGTATGATGCGATGGTTCTGTCATGCACCAATTCTCAAATGTAGTGCATGTGAACCTCTATGTGCATTGTCCTCTGCTTATGAACAGGATCACTAGAGATCTTGATTGTACTTCGGTTGTCACAATAAAGATCTAATGTAGGTGAATTTCGAATCCTGAACTCTATCAAGATGCCATGCAACCAAACTACCTGAATAGTTGCATTCACAGCTCCTCGATACTCTGCTTCTACTAAATAAAGTGCAAGGGTTGCTTGCTTCTTGCTGGACCAACAAATTGGACCATATCCAATCATGAACATAAAACCCGAGGTGGATTTCCTATCATTTCCATCTCCTGCCCATTCTGAGTATGTAAAACCTATGAGATTTAGCTGTGCTCCAGCAACATAGTGGATCCCATAATCAATAGTACCCTACACATAGTGCAAGATCCTCTTTGCTTCCTTCTAGTGCAGCTCATGTGGCTCCTGCATATATCTGGCAATAGCACTCACATCATAGGATATGTCTAGTCTTGAATGAGTGAGATACAGAAGGCTTCCAATGAGATGTATGTAGAGAGTTTTGTCCACCAAAGGTGTGAAACCACCTTCTTCAAGCCTGATGCCTAACAGAAAAGGGCAGGGGCTGCCTTGCAATCCTCCATGTGGAACCTCTTAAGCATATCTGATGAATACCTAGACTGTGAGATCATGATTCCCGAAGTCTTTCGACTTACTTTAAGACCAATGAATTGTCTTAACAGTCCTAAGTCATAGCGAATGCTTTATTAAGAGAAAACTTGATGTTGCTCAATCCAGTAGTAGAGCTGCTGGTAATGAGCAAGTCATCCACATACAATACAACTAGAAGTAAGAACCCTTCCTTCTTCTTCATGTAGACATTGCAATCAGATTTGCACCTTTCAAAATTCTGAGAGATGAGGAAGGAATCCATATTGGAGTACCATGCCCTTGGGGTTTGTTTGAGTCCATACAGTGATTTCCTCAATCTGCGGACTAAGGAAGGATCATCAATAAACCCCTCAGGTTGTTTCATATATATTTACTCCTCCAAATCACCATGGAGGAAGGTTCTCTTCACATCCATGTGAGTACCTCCCATCTCTTGGAAGCATCAATGGCCAATACCAACCTGATGGAGTCCATTCTAGCTATTGGAGAAAATGTCTCATTGTAATCCAAGCCTTGGACCTGAGAATAACCCTTTGCCACCAACCGAGCCTTCTACTTAGTTGTGGTTCCATCAGCAGCTATTTTGGTTTTGTAGATCCGTTTTCACTGTACCGTCTTCCTTCTATAAGGTAAGGGGACAAGTTCCCATGTATGGTTGTCATGTAGTGAATCAAACTCCTTATCCATGGTTTCCTTCCATATAGGATCATGGAAAGCATCCTTGAAGGATTGAGGATATGACCCAAGCATCATAAAACACCTCATAGCAAGAAAAGGATCTATGTGAGACAGTGCTACACTCTCCTTCTCATACTAGTACCTCATTCTTATTTTTTCATATGCATCCCTAGCACCATTTCCAGCTACTTCTATGAGCTGCTTAGCCCATTTAGGCTGCTGGAATGAGGTAGATGTTGGATCTGGATCTAGATCCCTTTGAGTTGTAAGCTCAATGTCTGGATCATACAGGGATGACTCCTCTTCTAAATCTGAATCTGAAATGTCGAGATTTGAAACTAGAACTACAATAGGAAGTGGAGGAATGTTTATACCTTCATCAGCTTCGAATGAAAGATGAGGTGATGCAAAAACTATGTATGGCATGAAGTGAGAGAAAATATATGCCTTGGAGGCATGATCAGCAATTACTTTCGCTACAAGCTCCCCAGTTGAGATTTTTGTGATCACCATTGAGTCAGGTCCAAACACCACTTGCTTTGGTGGGCCAGTGTGGGTCATCTGGTATACAAACAACATATTAGCTGTAAGGGAGGGCACATATAGGACATCTATGAACACACCATTCTTCGCTCTGATGGTTCCTCTTCCTATTGCTGGAATTTGGGAATCATCTCCCATGTGAATAGTGGGCCCTTCGTTGATGTTGAGAGAGGAGAAGAGATCCTTAGAGGCCACCATGTGATTGGAGGCTCCAGAATCAATCAAATAGGTTGTAGACCGAAGTAGTCCTGCTTTCAAATCATGACATCTTTCATGTCCATTATCTGAATTCTTTGCTCTCTGTGGGGAAGCAATGTTATGTTGCTTGAGAATATTAGTCGTCTCATCAAGTTGCTTCCTCATACAATGTTCTTCAAGATGGTACCCTTTTTCACAGTAGGGACATAGTATCTTCTCAAATTTCTTATTCTTAGCGTTGGAGGCCCTTTCGAAATCTTGTTGATTTTGATTAGGCTTCGAATCAGCTACCTTTGGCTCCTTCTTCGTTGATTTCCTATTTGCTTGCGGTTTGGAAGAGTCAGTAACCAAGAGAGCTTGATATTTGGAGGTCTAGATGACTCCCATTTGAATCAATTTGTCTTATTCCTTGATTAAGGACTCGGAAAAAGACTCTAATGAAGGAAGTTTCCAATCAGGAAAGCTTTCCCACTTGGAATGAAACATAGAGACATATACAAAGTACTCAGGGCCTAGTTTGTTGAGTATGGAAAGGAAATTCTACTCATCCTTCTGCTCTATTTTGCATTGTCTGCATTGGAGCACTAGAGACTTGAATTTAGAGAATAATTGCTCAATAGTATCGAAACTGTTGGGATGTAAAGATACCAACTCATTCTCCAGAATGTGTCCCCGAAGCTCATCTTGTTTATTAAACAAGATATCAAGCTTCTCCCATGCTTCTATGGGATTCCTCAAGCCTTCTAGGTGGAAGAGGAGATCTTTGGATATATAAGTACATAAGTACCTGAATGCTTCATCATAACGGTTCATAAACTTGTTCTGCTCTACTGGCTGATGAGGCTCAACCTCACATCTATGTATGATCTTGTGGTATCCATTCTTGCGCAAGGTTGGCTGCATATCAATCCTCCAATCAAGGTAATTGGAAGTTGTGAGGATCCGTGGTTCAAGAGTTTGAGAACTCATAATTGCTCCGGCTGGAAGACTGCAAATACTTCTCACAAGATACGTAGCACCTATCAAATTCAATGCAATAACACACTAAAACATATGAACTGTTAGAATCATGATTTTCCTCCCGACATGAACATGTTTTCAGGGTCTCTCACGCCCTCTCCGCTACTCTAAATAAATCCATAGCTAGCAAATTTTCACAGGGGACTTCTGTGGAAACCTAGCTACTTTTGATGTCGATGGGGAGAAACAAGCATGAAACCTTCCTGAGAAGGCTCTGATACCATATTAGAATCTGAATTCCATTTAGATATTCAAGCATATAGTTCTAATAATGTTTGCAGCAAAAGAATGGAGAATGAAGATACAAACTGAGAATGAAGATACAAACTGAGCAAAACAAACCACACAGGAAATAGACAAGTATTGCTCAGGAATTTATAGTATCATTCATAATAATAATATCTGGTGTTACAATAGTTTACATAGGTAGAATTTGAATGCATGGTATATTAATTCGAATCCTCCAAGTGGATATGACTATTTCTAACTGAATCTCTAACTCAAGGTCTCCCAATCAATATTGGAGTCCAAATAGGCAACTCCCCGATGACCAATAACTCCAACAACCAGTGACAACTAGTTAACTCAGTGCAACTAAGTGTGGTAGGTAGTAAAAGCGCTCCTCCCCATGCAACGATGCATTATCCATGCATTGGTAGTGCTAGCTTAACTGACTGTGAAATAACTGAATGTAATTGGGGGCTAACTAAGACTAACTAGTACTAACACCAACTGACTGAAGTAGGTTGGTGTCAGGACTCCCAGTGGATCCTAAAATATAGGGATTGGTCTAGGAGGTGCCCAAACTAATGCATGCACATGCAGTAAGTGGTATTTGACCTCTAGTAGTGTTCCCCACACTACAGTGACTGGTACATGTGTCCCCATTAAGCCAAGTGGACCGAATGATACTAGTGGACCCAATTAATTAATTAAGGTTCCTAAGTTAGGCTAATTAATCTAATAGAAGGTATGAACAAGGGAGGATTAATAATCCTAACATTGTTGAGACTGCTAGACTAAACCATGCAATTCCTTGGGATTCCTTGACTCGATATGTGGTTAGTTGATTTTTATAAGGTCAATCCATATAAAACTAAGGCCTTTTCCTCAAGAATTAAAATAGGCCTGTAAATAATGCTTGGTTTATTTGCTAATACTTCCTTCCATATATGTGTAAGTAACTATGGAAGAGTTGTGAGGGATGCTCATTTTGCACCATATCAAAGCTATCCAATAGGATGAGAGACATGTTACTAGAAATTCTCAGCCAATGCTGACAGAGCCTGTTTCCTTAGATTGAAAGACTCAAAACTAGAACAAAACAAACTACATAATAGAGAAACTTTCCCTGGGATCAAATAAACTACTTGTATTAACTTCTCTCCTCACCTTCCACAGGATGTAAAGGTATGAACCTTGATTTGCTTGACCTATGCGGAGATCCTGCAATAGAAACAACAAAACACAAACCAACTGAGAGTAACAAGATGGTTTATAATCCTATGTAAAACACCAAGGAGTTAAACAATCAACAAAGCATGATAATCAGACATACAAAGTTTATGGGAAAGAAACTATATTTGCATTAAAATATAAATAAGGAGAGTATACAACCAATGCCTTGGTGTTGATAACTCTTCTCAAAGGAGCCTTGCCTCAAAGATTTAAACTTGCCTACTAACCACTCAATAGTATGACAGAATTTGGCCAGAATTTAGATGTTATAACACATTCTTCCTCCTTTTTCCCATGAGGAGTGAGTTAGTATATAAAGAATTGAGAGGATAGGATAATTTGAGGATTCAATGGGAGAGGTGGAAGGGTAATCCCTAGTATGGGGGATCCTGAGCTCCAGTTGTCCTGAATCATAGGGATGAGGCTCCATGAAGGCAAGCTTTGAGAAGCCTCTCGAACCTTCCATTTTTTCCTTCATAAGTCGAGCATCGCACCTTGTCTAAGGAAAATAGATGGTGCTAAGGGAGCACCGCTACTTGTAAGTGAGTAGCAGGTCGTGGCACCGCTCTTTGCAAATGGATAAAAGGTGTCATTGAGATGGGTACCATGGGTTGCACACAAGTAAAGTGCGATGGTGGATTAAACTAGTGAATTACTCATCTCCACTCATTTTAAACTTCAATATTTGAGGAATTTGAGGAAAATAATAAGATACTTATCCCGCAACATGATTCTGACAAGAATTAGGTGTAACAAAATGCCCCCCAAAGAATGAGGCTAGAGGTAAAGGATAAGCAAAGGCTTTGTAAGAACAAGTTATCACTTTGAGGCAATTGTCCAAAGATCAGAACTCATCAATGACCAAGGTCATCTTGTAGTACATAAACACTTTGATACATATCCATATGTCTCACAACATGGATGATAACCAATACAATGTAGATCCATGGGAGATATAAACAGACATGGCTACTAAGATACAGTGTAGATCCATGAGGAAGACTCAAATTCGGACATAGATACCAGACATACAATGTATATCTATTTCATACATACACAAATTTGAGCACAACCAAAAACATACAAATGTGGATCCATGTTATGACTCATACAAATACTCCATCATAACCTGGAAAAATCAATGAACGCTTAGCAAATACTCAGGTTCTTCGCCTCGTCTTCAATAAAGTATGATTCTTTCCATGCGAATAAATGTCTTGAAGTTGAACATGGTAGAAACCACTTGATTACTAGTCAATGATGAAAACTGTTAACAAGTGTGAGGGATATCACCATTAATGTTAATGATTCCCAAGGTATCCCAGTACATTCCTCCAAATGTGAATAGATGGACTGATGTTGAACACTCAAATGAATATTTCGATCAAAGTTCAATGATGTAAACCTATTGTAGAAAGTGAGAAAATTTGTCATTGAGGTATACAGATCTAAAGGTACTAACTTGTTTATAAGACTAATTCCCAGAATATGTGTTGAAGTCGATAGGAATAGTCTAGTTGAAGGAGTGCCATGATGAATCCCTCATCAATGACATGAAACTCAGATCAAAGTTCTAGAATTTGAGTATAAAGTAACCACAGGATTGACGCAAAGGTAGCTGACACAACATAAAAGGTAGTTTTGACTCTAGAGGGTAACTATCAACACAACTTTCCTTTGAACATCGAGGGAACGACCAAAGACTTGGTGCCATTGACTTGACGAGGTGGATACCAAAACATAATGTGACGCAGGACGATGCATTCTTTGAAAAGACTCAAAGGAGTAACATGACTCATGAAAGTGGATCGACTTGGAGACAAGATTAATACCCAACTATTTGAATGAAATGTAAACATGTGCCATGTTCAAAGGTGACTAAAAAAATTGTCATTATTTTAAATGAAACATAGTTTCCCTTCCCTTAATTTTTCCATCATGATTGATGAGTGCCTATTTATGTTTTAATGAGTTAAAAGAGGGTAAAAAATACTCCATGCAGCTTATCATCGGATAATTCCAATCTCATATGTTTTCCAAACCTGAGAAAGGAGGGGTTCGTTCCCAAAAAAGGGTCTTTCAGTGTTTGATTTAACGAGTCCAATGAAAGGAAACTTGGCGTTGTTCATGTTTAGAGAATCTGAACAAGACTGAAGAAGACTCTGAAAGGTCTTTTTTCATAAAATTTAGTCTCTGAGGCCCAAAAAAATATAAAATAATACCCTACTAAACTCTTCTAGTCAGTGACTAGAGTGTACCTTTTCATAAATAGTCAATCCCAACCGAAAAAGGAGTAACCTACTGTCAGAAAGACGACCTTTCAAGTAATTTTACAAGTGTTACAAAGAGAAAATTCCTATGGCTTAGGGGTACCACAACAAACAGTATGACACCATAAATCAATCTTTCCCAATATGCAAGAGAAGTAAGCAAGCATGATATATATAAATGTGTTAAAGCTACTCTAGCATATATAATCAATCATGTATAAGCAATTAAATACATCCATGGATTCAATATTCATATTCAAAAGGAACATAATTGGACATGAAAAGATATTTCTATTAATAAATTAGAGATACAATAGTGACAAAATCTGTCGGCACTTCTGCGAACCGAATAAACCGAGTCCTCCACCACTTCAATCCTCCATCTCTCAATAGCAAGCTCACAAAGCAAAGGCAAGCTTAGGAATAAAACTATGTGCTCCAAGGGACAAAGGGATGCAGACTCAATTATAAGCAAAACTGAGGCAACAATGGACTATAGTTTCCTTTCTCTTCTATTTCTCCTCCTTCAATGTATCCAAGGGGTTCCTTATATAGCACTCCAAATAGGTAATGTAGGGTCGAATCTGAGCATTCTCAAGGAATTTGGAAGGCCAAGAGTCAAGTTATTCGAACTTGTTGCAGCTGCAACTATTTCCCCAATTTTTTAAATTTTGGACCCTCCTTTTGATTTGATTCAATTAGATCTAGCCTAGGATTGTTCGGTTTCCCTAAATCAGTCCTAAAAGTCCAGATTTCTCTATTTAAAAAAATTGACCTTTTGAAATCGAAAGATTAGTTGGCTATCCTTTCGATATCAGAAGCATAGTCAACTATCTTTCCTCCATTTCGGAAGTTGAATGATCTAGTCTATCGGAAGTACTACTATCTTCCTCGTCAATACCGCAGATTCCTTTTGTTTTATTTTTCAAGCCTAATGTTTCGATTTTCCAATGACCTTTTATCGTTGTCGGGAGTCATTTGAAGAATGAACTGGAGCATTAGTCCTCTATGTTGCCGACATTTCGGAAGGAAATTGATGAATGTTCCGAAGGATAGTCTTTCCTCTTGTCGATACCTTAGAACTTAGGTAATCCGAGTTCCAATATTTTTTTTAAAAAGTGAAGTCGCAATAATACTTTTATATCGTCGACACTATGGAGAATATTGTGGTTTGAAGTTTCGAGAGTTAGTTTTTTCCTCACTGATGCTTTAGAGGTTAAAGGTTCCAATCTCCAATAGTCGTGATGATAGTGCTTGGCGATGCCAACATTATGGAAGGTGTTTAGTTTTGAAGTTCCAACACTTAGCGCTTAGAGCTTCCGATGACGACAGTCTCACGGGTCCTGTAGTTGGTTTTGTGTCCGCTGTTGCGGCTGTCACTCAAACTATGTTTCCAATGATTAGAGGGGTGGGTCGCCGATGAGTTTAATTGTCGATAGGGTTTTTCCCACTGATTGTTTTCGCCAAGGCTTATATAAACAAGGGGAGCATTATTTTACTTTTTTTATCCGTATTTGAACTCGCCATTACTCTAGTCCTTGTCATTTGTAGCAATTCACATGCCCAACTGTCCGAACTTGACTCGCTAGCATTGCCGCTGTGGATATTTTTCCAGTCCATCGACTACACTATGGTTTGATAGGTAGGTGAACCACGACCTTGTATTTTTTTTTTTATTGGTCGATTTGGAACCATGGTCTTTCCCTGGTTAGGTTTTCCCAGTTAGGTGGTCCGTGGGATGGGTTTGTCCGCTTAAATAATGTTTGTCCTCATGGTATGCTTAATGTTTTAGGGTGAAAAAGCTAGTTGTTACAGTTTTTCTTTGGCGGGGGTTTTTGAGCCTGTGTGGCTGATTGGGCCGTTATGTATGTTTTTACTCCAATCCGAAAGATTAAGGGGACGGTGCAGACAAGCATTATGCTGTCTGCACCACCCATTCTTTGGTTGTCCATGGCCATCTGGGGGGGAGGTTTAAACTTTTTATGTGCATTTACCTCATTTCATGGGACGACCGAGGTTTTCCATGTTTTGGTCGAGTTAGGGTTTTCTGCAATGAAGAGCATAGTATAAGGTCTAGTGTTTTGAAGTTTGTTGTTGAAGACTAGCAGTAGCAATAGTGTAATTCATAATTTTATGGGATATTAGATTAGTTCAAATGCATCCCAGGTTAAGATAGAGAATTGTTTCCTCTAGGGGTTGTGATTTTTATACATACATTGGACTTAGGGGTTTTTTAAGACACAACCTACAGGATTTTCTTTTTGCCTTGTCATTTTTCTTTTCATGCATTAATATTGTGTGTCGTTCATTTTTTAGAATGCATATGGAAGAGGTAAATAAATTGATACAGTTTTTTGTTATTGTTAAAACACTTGCTAAAATCTCAATGGGTCTAAGAACATGCTATGTTTTTGACAGGGTGATTGTTGCAAAGAAAATATGTCCAAAAGACAAAAGAAAAAGGCTCCTGTTGTTGAAGGAGAACTTGAGGTTGAGATCATCACTGAGGTTGAATATATATATGAAGATACCCAAGCTTCCACCAGGGTCGAACCGGACTATAAATGGGGAGAGATATACAGGATGATTTCCAATCAGAACGTCCCTGATGCAGGATTCAAAGAGCTAACTATTTATGCAAACATTGAGAAATCGGTTCTCATGAAAGTAGCCACAAGACCTGAGTTGTTCCCTTGTTTGGAGGTAATCGGTTGGATTCTGCCTAGGGTATATGTAACTATGATGATTCTTGAAAATACTACTAAGCAGGGCTACGTTGCATATAGCCCTGCATATGTCTCTATGGCATATCATCTGCCTCCTTCCCAGGTTTACTTGACAAAAAGCTGGTTGAAAGAGACAGTTATGGATCTAGTAGAAACAGTTAAAAGAATGATGATACCAGGGAAAAACTTTCGAACCAGGCCTTCTAGAGAGTATGATACCTCTACTCTCCAGACTCCCTATAGATTCATTGCACTAATGCTAAATAGGATTTTTGGTAGAGCTCACAGGAAGAGCTTCAAGATAGGATGGATACCAATTATCTTCTATGTGGCTACTCAAGGAACCATTTTTAATTGGTCAAAAATATTGTCAAATATCCTCTCAACATGCATATCCGTAGCCTTGGGAGGGGTGTCACAGAAGAAATCAGTGTTCTACATGATCTCCATCCTGATTGACTGTATACTGTGTACTCAGTCTTTTCCAACCTTGAGATGTAACTAGGAGAGGGATAGGACCCCAGTGTACATAGCATATAGGTTGTTTTGGGCCCATAAATATTATATCTATTACAGGGAAATCTATGAACACTTCATCATGCCTTTGTATATGCTAATTTTCCTGACTGAATGCAACTGCATGTCGAAAGAAGCATTCAAAGTCATAGAGGAATATGGAGACTATTATTTGACCGAGGAAGGATTGTATATAAGAATGTATGGTGGTTCTAGAACACCTTCCCTGCTCCCTAAGTATGCCACTGACTATGTACACACAAAGAGGCAATTAGGCAGGTATATATTGATGGTGTGGGAAGTTTCTTGTTTGAACATAAAAAGGCAGCATATCCTGCAATACATTTCTGACTTGGAAGTTATAAGTTTTCAAAGGTAAAACCGACTGTAGAATTTGTTCAGGAGCTGGAGCATTTCCATTTTGGTGAAATGAATTTTCACAGGAATGACTCCTGAAATAAAGTAGCAGATCACTGCAAGGAGGCAAGCAGTCATTTTGAATATACCAACTTTTGGGACAAAGACGAGGAAACATTCAGAAGTGCAAAGAACATAACTGCCTTTAAAAATATATTTAAGCAAAAAATAGCTACTATGGGTGGAAAGGGAAAAACTTCAAAGAAGACTAAGACATTAGAAGAAGAAGAGGCCAAAAAGAGAGAAGAAGATGCTAAAAGGCTAGCACATGAGGTAGAGAGTTGGCTGAAGAATGAAGAAGAAGAAAGAAAGTGATATGTAGAGGAAGCAGCAAGGAAGGAAGAGGAGGAGAGAAAGAGAAATGAAGAAGCAGAGATCAAGAAAATACAGGAAGAAATTGAAGGTTTGAGATTAATAAGATCTCAAAAGGACCAATAGACTGTTGAGTAGGTAGATACACAGGGAGGAAAAGATCACACAGATCAAGGACACGGACAATCTAATCCTAATCCCCAGGAGCCTGCTGCATCTTCTGACAGTACATTGGGACAAGCTTCACTTTCTGGAATAAATTTAATACCTTTCATGCCTAAAGAAGGGGTGGAGGTTCCTGACTTCAGTACTAGTTTCTATGATAAGGAGAAGAAAAGGATTGTAAAAAGAACCGATAAAAATGTTGAAACTGGAGGACAATCGGGAAATATGATAACAGATAAAACCTTGGTGCATGGAATAGATGTAGATCCAAGATTGGCAGCTATAGCTGGGGTGGAATTAACCCAAACAACTAAATATAATGTAGACAGGCTTATGACAGACCTCGAGCACTTAAGGAAAAATGCAGCACAATTAAAAGAAACGTTAAAGAAGGAGAGGGATGAGGGTCAGAAGCTGAAAAGGAAATATGAGGACCTGATGAATGAAGTGAGGACTTCAAGAACAGAACTCTAGAATCTGCAGGCAAATAAGGAGGCTTTAGAAATTTCTGTAAAGAAAACGAAAAAGAATGCTCAGGACATCTTAGCTTAATTACAAATGCTACAACTAGAGCATCAAGTGTTGAAAACTGAGAAAGATGACCTTCAATATCCTATGAAACTCTAAGTGCAGAGAAGGACCGGTTACAAAGAAAAATTGCTGAGTTAGAAATAGAGAAGGCCACCACAGAAGAAAGAGAGAAGCAATATCAAATGCAGGTGGCAACCCTAGAAGAACATAATACTTCATTGACAGCATCATTGAAAGATGTTATGGAACAAAAGACAGACTTCCAGCCTTTAAAAGAACATGTTCTAACTCAAAGAAGGAAGATCCACCAATTACAAATGTGCATTGAGGAAGAAAGGTGTAAGATTTTACAAATAGATAGCAGATTAGAAGAAATTTTGGACACTACTTCATATTTTTTGGACATATCTCAAGAGATTCTGGAGATTCTAACGGGAAGAATGGTGTGGATAGAAACAAATAAGGAATCTCCTGTAGAGTTACCAGTTAAATACCAGCAGAGTTTAAAATAGTAATATGATTTATTAGAGTTAGCAATTAATGTTGCAGAAGAATTCAAAAAAACTGAAAAGAAAACAAAGGGAGCATGTGCCAAATATTGTAGGAGAGTGCTTGCTACATACAATAGATGCCAGATTTCTGCAGAGAAAATATTAGACGTGATACCAGAACATGAATTGTTTATAGAACATCTATAGAACAAATATTAGGAAGATGAGCAAGAGATCCAATAGGTACAGGATCTAGATGAACAAATTTTAAAGAGTGCAGTGGCACATGTAGCTATAAGTATACATCTACTAGAGGATCAGCTGTGCCTGAGTCCTGCAAGGATAGAAGGGGTAAGGAACCAGGCTGCTAAATATGAGATAAATATCCATTTTCTTGAACCCTCTGGATTTGAAGGCATAGCAGCAGAGGCCCAGGCATGGAAAAAGTTCATCAACGACCAAGTTGGCCCCTCTTCATAAAGTGTTCTAAAAAAAAATTGATTTAAAATGTAATATATTGTATTAATTATGTGCACATGCTACGAGACAAAATTTTGGAAGTGAAAGGTTGGGGAAGCCCAAAATTAATTGAAGGGCAGCCCAAGGGTTTTTATTTTTGTATAAATATAGGATAGTTTAGATGTAGAAAGGACTTCTTTCCCGGGCCATTTTTTAGAGTATATTGTAAGAAGAAGTATTTCCTTTTACAATAAAGATTTACAAGTTTCTGTTGGAGAAAGTTTGGTGGAATGTTTCAAATGTTTTGATATGGATCAGTTGAATGTGAATTATTTCGTTTTCAGCTTATTTCCATTAACTATGAGATCGTTCTAACTCATTGAATTTTTTTTCATGTTATGAATGTACTCTAGTTTATTCTGTGAAATTTCCACTGTGAGTAATGAAGGTTGTAATTAACAATGAGTTATCTTGTTGTTCATATTTCTATTAATGTTCAGGTGTTCTGAAACAAATAACAGCTATCTGTGATTTTTCCTAATGCATGCGCTGAAATACATTACTCATCATTAAATGATAATTCTGCTCCTTAGGGATAGGTTAGTTAGTTATTTGTCATTTTGCACACATCCCAATGTACGCAGGTTTAAGGTCAAAAGCTATGTATACACACGAATATTTCTTTAAAAGTTGTGTATAGGTATAAACAAGCAATTTTTGGGATGATCTTGGAACATCAAAGTATAATATAAGTCCATGGGGTCCAAAGAGTCTGCAGAGGAACGAGAAAGGCCATAAATGTGTGATCAACCATGTGTGGTAAAATCAACTATAACAGATGCCCCCTAATGTGTGAGGTCAGAGGGGTAACATGATGGCCGAAATACATTATAAAATCCATCCCAGAAGTGGAGTAATAAAGACCCAGGTGGAAGAACCGGCCACTCATCAGTATAATACAATAATCAACCTCTGCAAGTGACTACAAATACATATAGCAGTATCAGATACATAAGAGTACAATGGACATGAATAGGCATGATATACAAAGTGTCATGTGTAGTCATCGCCACATACAATATACAATGGATCAAGATCTCCCTAATGGATGAAGATATCTGATATACACTAGAAATACTGGAATCAAGATCACGAGAGCTGAAATCTCATGAATACTGGTACGATCAAGGAGTTAGCATACATGTAATGCCACCAAACTGGAAGGTATTCTACACAAACCACTATGAGTACATGTCATACTATGTGAAATATATGTGTCGAGGTCGAACATAGTAGTCCATCGTCTAATTACCGGTCATTGATGTATACCGTTAATAGACATGAGATAACCCACTGATAATGAAAATGGGAATCAAGGTACAGAGTGCAATCTAACAAGTGTGAATATATGTGTTGAGGTCGAACACTTGAAAGAGTCCATCGATCATGGGACATTGATGTATTCCCAAAATTGTCGATGGTGAGAGAACCTACAACTGATGAATGTAAGTCTCAAGGCACTCAAATGACTCTATACTCCTATTCCAAAATAAATGATATGATGTCAATGGAATGGAATCTGTTGGAAGGATGGAATTAAGGCATCCCCCATCAACCAACATGAGGTACTCAGCAACGCTGTATAATGTAGAATAACTCAACGAACAAGATGTGCATGAACCAGTAATGGTACTAGGAATGGCCGACATGCAAAGTCAAGATAACTGAGGAATGCTCAACTCGGGATTCAACTTCCTTCGAACAAGAGCATAAGGAAAGTGGTGAATGAAGGTACATAGCATGGACTCGATATGCAAATTGGGACATCTCTATGACACAGGAGGCATCGACAAAGGCTCCATGGGGACTTGAAGCGTAACCAGTCAGTGGAGATCAACTCAGAGTAACAAGTACAACTCCTAAAGTCTAACTAATAGCCCAACCAATGGATGTGATATATAGTGCTCTATTCGAAGGTGACACGACTCGACTGCTACCAAAGATAACATCTTTTCCTGTCTGGTTTTTTATATTTTTTATTTTTTTGGATTTTTTCATATATTTTGAAAAGCTTGAAAAAGAATAAAAGTTCTTTGTAGTGCATAGCTAGGAGGAGATGAGTGTCAAGGACAGGAAAACTAGTTCCAAGCAGTGGAACATACCTATGCTCAATGCAAGGAAGCATGTGCAAGATAACGACACTCAAGGGAAGGTCTCCTCCTAGTTAAGGGGTGATCAAGTTGCAAAGGATATGTAAAAGGATCTGCTTGGAAAGACATGAGACAAGCTCGGGCTACATGGATTATAAATCTAAAGCAAGGAGTGAGCATAAAGCTCAATAAGGCAAGAAAAACTCATGAAATGCAATTACAACTTGATATATACAAGGGAGTCCCTATGGGGAATGGCCAGCATAAAGTTCAAGAGGAGTATGAAGCTCTTGCTCAAGGACATGGTGGGACTAAAAAGGGACTCCCACAACCTAAAGGAGGCATCTCAGCATGGGTACCAAATGAAAAATAGGATCTAACTAGGGCACCCATGTACAACAAAGCTCTACCATTCGCACAATACCACTTCTGATAGTAGCATGAAGGTTCTGTGACATTATGGAATGGGTTCATACCTAAGGTTAAGATGAAACAGTCATAAGGCAATGCATAAATGCAAGTGGATGTGAAATCCTAACTTATATGATAGTTCATCATTATACCTGTGATAGGCAAGAATGGGTCAAAGCCTCAGCGAGAGTGTACAAATAAAGGACCCTACATGACAATAATATTAGTCCCAAACAGCTAGAAATAGTGAGTAAAGAGCCCATACTATAGGATATAGGGAGGATTGATCATGACAACTGCATCCAAAGGAAACAGTGTGGTGGATGATGGGATATAAAAAGAAATGTAAAGTGTAGACCCAACATTCACGTATCCACTACCACCCCTGTGAGGGTGAACACTAGTGTTAAGATCGAACAAAGGGAGTGAAAATCCTCCACAAATGGAGTAGAGGTTGGAATATGACCACTCCTGAATATATGAGCAAGGTAAGGGGCTGTTGTGCCCCCCAGTCCAACACCAAGGTCCACACTAGGACCTAGAGCGGGTGATGGGATACTAGTAGTGATATCAAGCATGAAAAACATACAAGGACCTGAACTCAAGAGAACATAAATATATTCAAGTAACCGTGATCCCAAAATCCAACTAGCTCACAAAGAGCATACTCCTAAGAAAATATGTAGCTAGAATGCAAGCAAGCCAAGGGGAGGATAAATGAGCTCCTGAATGCAGCTAGTATGCCTCACCTAGGAGAGGATCAAGACTCCCATACACTACAAGCAAAGGTTTGTAACCAATTATAGTGGCCCTCAGCTTCAACGAGTAAAGCGATTTTGCTTTCCGAACCCTACTTGGTCAGGAAACCTACAGGATAACCTCTGCATGTACCCCCTGCAATACCTAGGTAAGGAAACTAATGTCACCCCAATATAATCAATGCTCAGGCGAACAGTTGCAGGAAGGATCGACCATATGGGCATGGTAGCAAAGCCCAAATCTTGAAAGCACTAACTAGTACCTCAAAATCCCCCAGATACAAATACGATCCAAGAAATATCTCCAGCACTCACAGAAAGTGACCAAGTGCTATCGCAATCACAATCGTGCACGCTGCCTTTTGCTTAACTCTTGTGTAAGAGGAGCCTCCTGAGAAACACTAATTATACCAAGGATTTCTCACTCTCACCTGGATAAACACCTAATTGTTGTGTTTAGTAATCTTGGAGAATTGACTCACAATGAACTATTCCAAGACTCTAAATCCTAATCTTGTTGATGAACCCTATAAAAGAAAAATGTGTAGTTCATTTTAATTAAGCATTGATTTTAATGGTTGTGATTACTCAAAGGGAAATGGCCGTGCAACCAATTATATTATGACTCAGTAGTGAAATAAATGTGCACACCTAACAAATGATGCCAAGTGCAATTTTGTAGAATTAAAAATAGGGTATGCCACTACATGAGATGTAAGTTTTTTCCTTCAAATGAGAATGCAATCATTCATATATGAAATCCTAAACACAACTCTCATCCAAGCAATCCAATGCAAGTACCTCCTTAAATCCATATTTGAAATGCAAATAAGAATGCAATCAATACAATTGTTTTGAAGATGCAATAAAAGTCATTAAAATTCTCAATCTCTGCTACAAGCATCAAACACAAGTGAAGCAGGACACTGATACAAAATACTAATGCACTAACGACAAAACAAAAAAGGATATAAATGACTAGAACTAATTTCAAAGAAAAATCAATGAAAAAGCGGTCTCTGGTCTTGAAAAAAGCAGTCAACAGACAACATCAAAACCCAGGAAGACCCAACCACACTCACAACCCACCCAGCAACTTCCCACAACATTAAACTCAACAAAATGGAGGATGTACGTGATTGTTCAAAGAACAGTAGCATATGTACGCAACTTTTAGCCAAAAACTTGCATGTATACGCAACTTTTGGCCAAAAACCTACGTGTATACACGACTTTTGGCCAAAAACTTGTGTATACAGAGAAGAAAGTGGTAAAAAGAAGGCCAAGGGTCAAACCACTCTAGGGGAGTGTCAATGAATGAACATACTACTAAATATGACACATAAACGGGGAGAAACAGAGCGCAATTCAAGCACATTGTGCCCCCAAACCCCAAATAAAAATAAGGAACATCCCCAACGGAGTCACCAATTCTGTTACGGAGAGAAACTTCCTATGGCTTAGGGGTTCCACAATAGACAGTATGACACTAGAAATCAATCTTTCCCAATATGCAAGAGTAGTAAGCAAATATAACACTAAGGGATATAGAGTCATACCTTATTCTGGACGATTGAAGTAGATCCCCCTTGAGCTTTTCCAATGCAATTGCAATTACAATTTGCTCTCAACAACAGCAAATAAAGCAAGCATGATATATATAGATGTGTTAGATCTACTCTAGCATATATAATAAATCATGTATAAGGAATTAAATACATCCATGGATTCAATATTCATATTCAAAAGGCACATGAATTAGACAGGAAAAGATATTTCTATTAATAAATCAGAGATACAATAGTGACAAAATATGTCGGCACTTCTACAAACCGAAGAAGCCGAGTCCTCTACCTAGGCCTCCACCACTTCAATCCTCCATCTCTCAATAGAAAACTCACAAATCAAAGGAAATCTTAGGAAGAACACTATATGCTCCAAGAGACAAAGGGATGCAGACTCAAATATAAGAAAAACTAAGGCAATAATGGACTATAGTTTCCTTACTCTTCTATTTCTCCTCCTTCAATGTATCCAAGGGATTCCTTATATAGCACTCCAAATAGGTGATGGAGGGTCAATTTCAAGCATTCTCAAGGCATTTGGAAGGCCAAGAGTCAAGTTATTCGGACTCATATGAGGAAAAATCCAAAAATATTTGTCATTTTGCACATATCCCGATGTACACAGGTTTGAGGTCAAAAGATGCATATATGCGCGAGTATTGCTTTAAAAGTCATGTATAGGTATAAACAGGCAATTTTTAGGGATGATATTGGAAAATAAAAGTATAATATAAGTCCATGGGGTCCAAAGAGTCTGCAGAGGGACAGGGAAGGCCATAAATGTGTGATCAACCATGTGTGGTAAAATCATCTATAACAACGAACGTGAAAGAGACAAGTTCACTCAGCAATATTTTCACATTTTAAGAGTCATAAAAGAGCCTAAAGAGGACTCCTGTTAGGGTTTCTTTTTCGTAAACAATTTTAACGTTCCAAAAAAACAATAAAAGCAGACTCCAAAACTTAGTTCTACGGTTTAATGAGCACAACTAAAATTTTAAAAATGTGCTCGGAAACTTTTTCATGTTTGAATCCAGAGCATGAAAAAGCGATAAATAAGATCAAACCATTTTTCATGTTTTAACTAGAGCACAAAAAATGTAAAAAGTAATCTCAATGCCATCTTATTGTTTTTAACAAGCTCGGAGATCAGTTGAAAGAATGCTCATGATATCTTCTTTATTTTTTAACGAGCTTGCAATAGATAAAGGACTATGCACAATACATTGTTTCATGGTTTAGCGAGCTTGAAACTAAAAGATAGTATGCTCAACATGAGTCTTTTCGACAGTATTTTCCCAAAATGATTTCCATAGGTTGGTACTTTCCCTCAGTAAAACTATCTAGCGGCTCAACTTCAACATAAAGAGGTTGAATACATGCCCCCAAGATTCGTTTCATCTTCCTAATATTTTTCTTTACTAAACATAAAACTCATGTCTACTACTAAGGAAAGGTTGACCAAAGACTAAGGAAGAAAGAGTACCTAATGGCATATGAAACGAAGGTTCAAGTCCTAAAAGGATGGAAGACTCGCTTCAAAAGGATGACCTATTTCAGTTTTACACAAGCTTGAAACATAAAAGAACTATGCTTGAAGGATGGTTTCATTTTTATGGAAGATTGAAACCCAAAGTTAAACTTTGCTTGAGAAATCCTATTTCATTTTTTAACGAGCTTGACATAGAAAGGGAACTATGCTTGAGAATGGTTTCATTTTTACAGAAGCATAAAACCAAAGGTAAACTTTGCTTGGGAATGCATGTTTCATTTTTTAATGAGCTTGACACAAAAAGGGAACTATGCTCTCGAACCTGTTTCATTTATTAATGAGCGTGCCACGGAATTAGAACTATTACTCAAACATGTTTCATTTTTTAACGAGCTTGGCACAGAATTAGAACTATGCTCTTGAACCTATTTCATTTTTTAACGAGCTTGACAAAGAATTAGAACTATGCTCTCGAACCTGTTTCATTTTTTAACGGACTTGACAGAGAATTAGAACTATGCTCTCTTCAGTTCTTATCCAACATGATGTCTATAGGTTGGTAGGTTTCCCCCATAATGAAAATCTAGCATCTTCACTCCAGTACGATGTCTATAGACTGGATAACTGCCCCCCAAGCTTCCCCATGATGGGAAGAATCTATCGATTTACAAATAACTGAGCCCTGGCATGATGTTCAGAGTCGAGAGACATGGATGATGAAGGGAAGGAACCACAATAACTTGCAAGATATTCAGGGAAGTCTGATGACTAGGAGTCATATGATGATTGGGTTTAACAAAGGAAAGCTTATCAATGGTCACAACCTTCCCATCATGGGGAAAATGCATCACTTGAAAGAGTGTGGACTCTACAACTTTAATGGCATAAACATAATCTCATCCAAGGAGTAGATTAAAATCTAAGGGACCTTGGACTACCATAACATCAATAAAGACAGTTTTCCCTCCTGAAGTGATAGGAAAATGAGAAAGGATCCCTAAAGGTGCACTAGGTCTTCTATTAAAATTGAGTATCTGATCGAAATATGGCACAAGCTGAGGAGAACCTATAGCTTTCCAAGTAGTTGGGGATAGAATATTAACAGAAGCCCCTTCATCAACAATAGTGTGAAGCATGCTCCTAGCAGTAACTTGAACAAATATCTGGAAAGGAACATTCGAAGGAATACTAGATTCTGTTAGATTACTCCAATCAAAGGAAATAACCTCAGTACATTGAGAGAGTTCTGTTGAAACAAATAGAGTTTCCCCTTGCGTAGAACAATCAGAACTGGCTACAAAAACTTCAGATGTTTTCATTTCACTCTCAACTGGAAGAGAGGGACAAGATGAATACTATGTCAAAGTGACTACTTCAATATTAACACTCTCAGGTGAAATAGTGGGATCAGGTGGAGAAGACATCAACTTGACCACTTTAATTTCACTCTTCAAAGGAAGAGTGGGATCAACTACGGATGAAACCGAATTGACCACTTGGTCAACCAATGGGGGGTCAAGAGACAACTTATGATAACCTGTTGGAAACCATTAATGAGGAACAATAATATCTTCCAACAACTTTGAACCTTCATCCATATGAGGACAACAGTAAGTAAGGTGCATATCCTTTCATAACAAGCAAGGATTTTTAACTTTTCATTTTTGACTATTATTCACAGAGCCACTCGTTGATGGGGTATTACCAATATGATGACTAGAGGCTAATGACACAGTGTGTTGGGAACCACTAGACCACACTTCCAAAACTTTAGAAAGACCAAGGCAATCCTTTAGAATTTGATCACCCTTACAAATCCTGCAAGGGAACTTTGGTTTACGAGTAGTTTTGGTGGGTATTCCAACACTCTCACTGGGAAGAGTAGTTGGTTGGGACTCGGTCAGTAGTTTTCCTTTCTTCTTCTTAATCTTTCTTTTCTTCTTCTTCTTATTCACCTGATTACTAGTACTGCTACTTTCAACAGGTGAAGAGGGAGAAAGGGAAGAAAATCTATCGGGCAAAGAAGGTGGAAGATTCACAGGAGGTTGGTACTCGCATGAAGGAGAATTAACATCTGAAACACACTGTGGGATTGGAATCATTGGGATAGAGAATAACCATATAGGAAATCCTATAGTCAATCCGAGAAGACTAAAGGTGGCCATGAGAGGAGCACCAACATTTCCAAATGGAGGAAAAACAAAAGGTTCCCCTTCAGAAGAGACCTCTTGCTTGGTAGTACCAGAAGGCATAAACATATCTATTTAAAAAAGTGATATCTCTTTTTAAGAATTTTAACTGTACAAGAAAAAAGTACTACTCAATCTAAATCAGCAAGAAAACATATCAAAGGAGTGGATAAAAATTTAGCATCCTCACGAGATTGTCAAACCATCACAACTCGATATATATCGCAGGGTCCAACAGTAGATCATGACAAGGAGGATTGGGACTGTACCCTTACCTGAATACTCGACTACCTAGACGATACGTGTGTAGTAATCTCCCTGAGTGTTGTTCTTGGTGTATTGCAATGATAAGACAGTCAAAGGGATTTTCTTCATTGGTCTTAGGGTCCCTAAAAGTGTCTCCCAATATACACAAGGTACGTGGGAGATTGACTCCGTAGTAGTGTTGTCTAATGCAAAACCGTTCGAAAGGGGCCTTCCTATATACTATTGAGTATGAGAAGTACCTTTTGATATACCTCAAGGGTACGTGAAAATCCTTTTGATATACCAACAAGTACGTGGAAGAGCCACACGATTCCTAGGATGCAGTGCAAGAAAGAAATGAGAGCTCCTACATTTAAAGATGTTGGAATACGTATCTAACCTAACACACAAGTTTCTAAAGATTTTAACTTAAACTAACAATTAATTTTATCTTATATGCTTAAGTGAATGCGTGGAAAGTTGGACCTGACTCAAAACCATGGAAGTATGAGTATGCAAGACTTTTCTTTCAATGAAAACTATATATGGAAAGGAGAGAGATCTTTTCTTTTCCCAAAACAAAAATTAAAAGATAAACACAATCTTTCAATCACCCACACAATTCAACGCTCAAATTCCAAACAACTCAAACCAAAACTAAAACATGCACACGAAAATGAAATGTAATTTTTTGGATTCCGATGAATAATATCTACATAAAGGAGTAAGAGGTTTCAAGCAAAGAAACAAATGTAAAATCCAATGCAAGAAACATAAACTCTTCTTTGAATGAAAAAGAATATAAATCAAATGGACTGCAGAATATACGATTCATGGGGAGGGGGAATTTTTTTTCAAAAATACACTTCATTTTCTTCAAAAAGTAAGCCAAAAAACACTCCAAAAAGTGGAAGAAAAAATCTGTAAATAAAAATTCACTCTTACACTCAAACTTATATTCAAAATTCAAAAATCAAATTAGGGCTCATAGACATACCTGGAACTGTACTTTGAAAACTCAATACAGAGCGTTGGCAGTCTAGCACCACGCTTTACAAATAGATACAGAGAGATGGCACCACTCTTTGTACACAAGGAACAAGCGGTGGCACCGCAGATTTCCTCAATGAAAGGTGTGGTGGTCGCTCTTGTTACTCTACCCACGTGCAGTGGCCCAAAAATATTTTGAAATCATAACATAGGCGAAAAAATAAATGTGTCAAAGCATGTATACTAAATCCAAATAAAACATGAAGATAGGAACATGAACAATTAGAGGAAAATAGAGGCATATTTACCAATTTCAAATCAAATCTTGCAAATTAACAAGCAAATATGATATATGAACTAAAATTGTAAATTGAAGAAAAGCTTACTACAAAAACCAAGAATCTAATATCTCCCCAGCGGAGTCGCCACTTTTGTTAATGGAAATTCTCAGCCAGTGTTGACAGAGGTTGTTTCCCTAGATTGAAAGACTCAAAACTAGAACAAAACAAACTACATAATAGAGAAACTCTCCCCATGATCAAATAAGCTAATTGAATTAAACACTCTCCTCACCTTCCACGGGCTATAAAGGTCTGATACTTGATGTGCTTCACCTATGTGAAGATCCTGCAATAGACACAACAAAACACAAACAAAGTGAGAGTAACAAGATGGTGCATAATCCTATGTAAAAGACCAAGGAGTTAAACAATAAACAAAGAATGATAATCATACATACAAATTTTATGGGAAAGAAACTATATTTGCATTAAAATATAAAGAAGGAGAGTATACAACCAATGCCCTTGTGTTGAGAACTCTTCTCAAAGGAGTCTTGCCTCAAAGCTTTAAACTTTCCTACTAACCACTCAAGAGTCTGGCAGAATTTGGCAAGAATTTAGATGTTATAACACATTCTTCCTCCTTTTTCCCATGAGGGGTGAGCTAGTAAATAAAGGCTTGAGAGGGTAGGATAAGTTGGGTATTTTGTGGGAGAGGTTGTGGGATGAACCTAGGATGGGGGATCTCAAGCTCCAGTTGTCTTGAATCATAGGGATGAGGCTCCATGAAGGCTAGCTTCAAGAAGCCTCTCAAACCTTCCTTTTTTGCCTTCATAAGTTGAGCACCATGCCTTGTCCAAGGAGAACATATGGTGTTAATGGAGCACCGCTACTTGTAAGTGAGAAGCAGGTGGTGGCACCACTCTTTGCAAATGGAGAAAAGGCATTGCTGAGATGGGTACCATGGTTTGCACACATGTAAAGTGAGGTGGTGGCTTAAACTAGTGAATTACTCATCTCCACTCATTTTTAACTTCAATATTTGAGGAATTTGAGGCAAATAATGAGATACTTATCCTGCAACAAGATGTTGAAAAGAATTAGGTGTAACAGAATTCCCCCCAAAACATGATGCTAGAGGGAAAGGATAGAAAAAGGCTTTATATGAAAAATTTATCACTTCAAGGCAATAGTCCAAAGATCAGAACTCATCAATGACCAAGGTCATCCTGCAATACAGTTACACTTTGATACATATCCATATGTCTCACAACATGGATGTTGGCCAATACAATGCAGATCCATGTGAGATATAAACAATCATGGATACTAAGATACAACGTAGATCCATGAGGAAGACTCAAATTCATACATAGCTACAAGACATACAATGTATATCTATGTCATACAGATGCAATGATGCAAACCTATTGTCGAAAGCGAGAACATGTGTCATTGATGTATACAGATATCAAGGTACTTACTTGTTTCTAAGACTAATTCTCAAAAGATGTGTTGAAGTCGACAGGAATAGTCTCGTTGAAGGAGTCTTGTGATGAATCCCTCATCAACGACATGAAACTCGAAACAAAGTTCTAGAATTTGAGTATGAAGTAACCACAGGACTGACTCAAAGGTAACTGACACAACATAAAAGGTAGTTTTGACTACATACGGTAAATCTAAACACAAATTTCCTTTGAACACTAGGTGAAATGACCAAAGACTTGGCATCATTAACTTGAAGAGGAGGATACCATGACATAATGCAACACTGGGCGATGCATTCTTTGAAAAGACTGAAAGGAGTAACATGACTCATGAAATTGGATCGACTTGGAGATAAGATGAATACCCAACTATTTGAATGAAATGCAGACAGGTGCCATGTTTAAAGGTGACTAGAGAAATTTCCATTATTATAAATGAAACATAGTTCCCTTCCCTTAATTTCCCATCATGATTGATCAATTCCTTTTCATGTTTTAACGAGTTAAAATAGGTTAAAAAATACTCGTTGCAAATTATCATCAAATAATTCCATTCTCATATGTTTTTCCAAACCTAAGAAAGGAGGGATTCATTCCCAAAAAAGGGTCTTTCAGTGTTTGATTTAATGAGTCCAATGAAAGGAAACTCGACGTCATTCATATTTAGAGAGTCTGAATGGGACCGAAGAAGACTCTAAAATGTCCTTTTTCATAAAATTAAGTTTCTAAGGCCTGAAAAAGTATAAAATAATACCGTAGAGAACTCTTCTAGTCAATTACTAGAGTGTACCTTTTCCGTAAATAGTCTATTCAAACAGAAAAAGGGGTAAACTATTTTCGAAAAGAAAACATTTCAAGTACTTTTATGAGTGTGAAAGAGACAAGTTCACTCGGCAATCTTTTCATATTTTGAGAGTCGGAAAAGAGCTTAAAGAGGACTCCGTTAGGGTTTCTTTATCGTAGATAGGTTTAACGAGTCTGAAAAAAGTAATAAAATTTGACTCGAAAACTTAGTTCTAGGGTTTAATGAGCATGACTAAAGTTTTAAAAATGCGCTCAGAAGCTTTTTCATTTTGACCAAGATTGAAAAGTATGAAAAATAAAACTCATCCATATCCAAAAATATCAATCCTTCATGACATACGATTCTCAAAAAGACTATTAGACCCCAAATTGATCAAAACAAATTAGACTATAATTAACTATACTAAGGGTAAAATAATAAATTTAATAAAATAAAATGTCAAAATGGTAAATAAAACTACTGAATAGTCAAAAAATAGTTACCATTTTGTTTTTACCCATCTTTGGAGAGGAAAGGGACCTTTTGAGAGCAATCTTGTCCTGCAAATTATGGAGGTTATGGTTGATCATTTGGTGAACTTTCCAAACAAGGTAAATCTTGCTCTATTTCCCTTCATTTCTATGGTTTCCTTTTTTAATTTTATGCATTTTGGGGGAGTTTTAGGGTCATTTTCCAAGAGGAAAATGTGCCTTCCGGGCACTGCGCATTTCCCTTTCGAGAATTGCGGTGTTGAGCGACACTGCACATTTCCTTACGGGAAAGTGCGGTGCCACCGCTATGTCTGAAAGGAGATAGTGTGGTGGTGCAGTTTGTCCTAGAACGCTAAAAAATGGAGCCAAATCATAAAAAATTGAGATTTCAAAATGGTTGAAAATTATGTTTAATCCCTCAATTTGATTGTTTGGCGGGTTTAACAAGAAAAAATGGTTGTGTGGAATGAAAGGAAACACGAGTTGTATGAAATTCACAGATCAAACAATCATGGCATGCTTAGTACACTTCGGGAGTACGGACTCTTGAAGTTTTTCCAAGTTCCTAGCATGAGGGATTAGATCAGATTATTGGAGTATATACTCAGGATGTGGAATCCTAAGCAACAACATTTTGAGGTGGGGGCACATATACTCACTGTGGAAGTGGAAGACATCTACTTCCTTACAAGGATTTCCAGGAGTGGAGAGTTCATCTCTTTGACTAGTCTTCGAGGTGGGGATATTACTACTCAAGGCCTCATCGATTAGTATTGTTTCTCAGGTACCCAAAGGAGTGGGAAAAAGATCCCAATAAAAGGATATGAGGTACTTACCTTTGAGGAAATACCTTTTTACTAAGCATAGGGTTTATGGGAGCCATGGAGCAATGGCACCTACTGTGTTCAACTGGTTTTGAATCTTTGTTAGTGACCTTCAAGGAACAACTTACCAAGTGTCGTCATGGTGAGTTAAAACAATTTGGATATGGTACTATTTTAGTATCATTTTTCTTAAAGTGGGTTCCACTGTTGAGGCCTCAGGTGCCTTCAACAAAATCGGAGCAAGAGATTCGCGCATGCTTCGGTGGGTTGAGGTTATGGCCTGCTATGGTGGTGGGGGTCCTAGATTCAAATACCGACCTCTGGAAATCACGTTGGGAAAATGCTGCCAAAAATACTAGTGTTGATCATACTTTCTTTTAGTTTCAACCTTGTTAAACCATCAAAAAACGCATTGAGCATAATCTTTTATCTACTACAAGATCATTAAAAAATTAAGCAGATATCCTGAGCATTCTTTCAATTGACATTCGAGCTTGTTAAAAACAATAAGATGGAGTTGAGCTTACTTTTTACATTTTTTGTGGTCTAGTTAAAACATGAAAAATGGTTTCAACTTACTTTATCGCTTTTTTGTGCTCTATATTCAAACATGAAAAAGTTTCTGAGTGCGTTTTTAAAACTTTATTTGTGCTCATTAAACCCTAGAACTAAGTTTTCAAGTCTACTTTTATTGCTTTTTCGGACTCGTTAAATTTGTTTACGAAAAAGAAACCCTAATATGAGTCATCTTTAAGCTCTTTCCTTACTCTTAAAATGTGAAAAGATCACTGAGTGAAATTGTCTCTTTCACGCTCGTCAAAAGTACTTTAAAGGTCGTCTTTCCAAGAGTATTTTACCCCTTTTCAGTTCAAATTGACTATTTTCGAAAAAGGTACACTCTAGTGATTCACTATAAGAGTTCTCTAGGGTATTATTTTATACTTTTTCGGGCCTCAAAGACTAAATTTTATGAAAAAAGGACCTTTCATGGTCTTCTTCAGTCCCGTTCAGACTCTCTAAACATGAATGATGACGAGTTTCCTTTCATTGGACTCATTGAATCAAACACTTAAAGACCCTTTTTGGGGAACAAACCCTTCCTTTCTCATGTTCGAAAATCATATGAGAATGGACTTATATGATGATAAGTTGCAACAAGTATTTGTTACCCTCTTTTAACTCATTAAAATGTAAAGAGGAACTCATCAATCATGATGGGTAAATTAAGGGAAGGGAAACTATGTTTCGTTTATAATAATAGCAGTTTTTTTAGTCACCTTTGAACATGGCACCTGTCTACATTTCATTCAAATAGTTGGGTATTCAACTTGTCTCCAAGTCGATCCAATTTCATGAGTCATGTTACTCCTTTGATTCTTTTCAAAGAATGCATCGTCTCGCGTCGCATTATGTTTTGGTATCTACCTCATCAAGTCAATGCTATCAATTCTTCAATCCTATCGTTCGATGTTCAAAGAAAAGTTATGTTGAGAGTTACCTTGTGCAGTCAAAACTATGTTTATGTTGTGTCAGTTACCTTTGAGTCATTCTTGTGGTTACTTCATACTCAAATTCTAAAACTTTTTTCAGAGTTTCATGTCGTTGATGAGAGATTCATCATGGCCCTCCTTCAACGAGACTATTCATGTTGAATTCAACACATCTTCTAGGAATTAGTATTAGAAACAAGTCAGTACCTTGAGATCTGTATACCTCAATGACATATTTCCTCACTTTCAACAATAGGTTTACATCATTGATGTTTAATTGAAATATTCAGCCTAGTGATTCGACATCAGTCCATCTATTCACATTTGGAGAAATGTACTGGGGTACCTTGGGAATCATTAACATTAATGGTGATCTCTCTCACAATTGTTAACGATTTTCATCATTGACCAGTAATCAAGTAGTTTCTACCATGTTTTACTTTAAGACATTTATTTAGATGGATAGAATCGTACTTTTTTGAAGACGAGATGAAGACCATTAGTATATGCTAAGCATTCATTGCTTTCCCCAGGTTGCGATGGAGTATTTGTATGATTCATAGCATGGATCCACATTTGTATGTTTGTGCTTGTGCTCAGATTTGCAATTGTATGACATAGATCTACATTCTATGTTTGGTAGCTTTGTCCAAAATTGAGTCATCCTCATAGATCTACGTTGTATCTTAGTATCCATGACTGTTTATATCTCGCATGGATCTGCATTGTATTGGTCAGCAGCGATTTTGTGAGACATACGGATATGTATCAAAGTGTAAATGTAATGCATGATGACCTTGGTCACTGATGATTTATGATCTTTGGATTATTTCCTTGAAGTGATAACTTGTTCATACAAATCCTTTTCCTATCCTTTTCCCTCTAGCTACATGATTTGGGGGGCATTATGTTACACCTAATTCTCTTCAACATCATGTTGCAGGATAAGTATCTCATTATTTGACTCAAATTCTTCAAATATTGAAGTTGAAAATGAGTGGAGATGAGTAATTCACTAGTTTAATCCACCACCACACTTTACCTATGTGCAACCCATGGTACCCATCTCAACAACACCTTTTCTCCATTTGCAAAGAGCGGTGCCATCACCTACTTCTCACTTACAAGTAGCAGTGCTCCCTTAGCACCACATGATCTCCTTGGACAAGGAGCGATGCTCAACTTATGAAGGCCAAAAAGGAAGGTTCGAGAGGCTTCTCGAAGCTAACCTTCGTGGAGCCTCATCCCTATGATTTAGTACAGTTGGAGCTTAAGATCCCCCATCCTAGGATCATCCCTCCACCTCTCCCATAGAATCCTAAACTTATACTACCCTCTCAATCCTTTATATACTAGCTCGCCGCTCATGGGGAAAAGGAGGAAGAATGTGTTATAGCATCTCAATTCTAGACCAATTATGTCAAACTCTTGAGTGGTTAAGAGGCAAGTCTAAAGCTTTGAGGAAAGGCTCCTTTAAGAAGAGTATTCAACACCAAGGCATTTGTTGTATACTCTCCTTCTTTATATTTTAATGCAAGTATAGTTTCTTTCCCCTAAACTTTGTATATTTGATTATCATGCTTTGTTTATTGTTTAACTCCTTGGTCTTTTACATAGGATTATAAACCATCTTGTTACTCTCACTTGGTTTTTGTTTTGTTGTGTTTATTGTAGGATCTTGACATAGGTCAAGCGCATCAAGGTTCAGACCTTTACATCCTATGGAAGGTGAGGAGAGTAGTTAATTCAAGTAGTTTATTTGATCCTAGGGGAAGTTTCTCTATTATGTAGTTTTTTTTGTTCTAGTTTTGAGTCTTTCAATCTAGGTAAATGGCCTCTGTTAGCATTGGATGAGAATTTCCAATCACAAAAGTGTACCTTTGTAAAGGACCGATAATTAGACATACTTTGTTAATAAATAATTTCCAGTATGGTCGCCACTTTTGCTACTGCAAATTCTCAAGCAATGCTGATAGAGATTGTTTCCCTACATTGAAAGACTCAAAACTAGAACAAAACAAACTACATAATAGATAAAATTTCCCTAGGACCAAATAAACTACTTGAATTAACTGCTCTCCTCACCTTCCATAGGTTGTAAAGGTCTGAACCTTGATGCATTTGACCTATGCAGAGATCCTGCAATAGACACAACAAAACACAAACCAAGTGAGAGTAACAAGATGGGTTATAATCCTATGTAAAATACTGAGGAGTTAAACAATAAACAAAGCATGATAATCAGACATACAAAGTTTATGGGAAAGAAACTATATTTGCATTAATATATAAATAAGGAGAGTATACAACCAATTCCTTGGTGTTGAGAACTCTTCTCAAAGGACCCTTTCCTCAAAGCTTTCAACTTGCCTACTAACCACTCAACAGTCTGACGAAATTTGGCCAGAATTTAGATGTTATTTTACATTCTTCCTCCTTTTTCCCATGAGAGGTGAGCTAGTATATAAAGGCTTGAGAGGATAGGATAATTTGAGGATTATATGGGAGAGGTGGAGGGGTGATCCCTGGTATGGGGTATCTTGAGCTTCAGTTGTCTTGAATCATAGGGATGAGGCTCCATGAAGGAAATCTTCAAGAAGCCTCTCAAACCTTCCTTTTTTGCCTTCATAATTCGAGCACCGAGCCTTGTCCAATGAGAACAGGTGGTGCTAAGGGAGCATCGCTACTTTTAAGTGAGAAGCAGGTGGTGGCATTGCTCTTTGCAAATGGGGAAAAGATGTTGCTGAGATTGGTACAGCAAGTTGCACACAGGTAAAGTGTGGTGGTGGCTTAAACTAGTGAATTACTCATCTCCACTCATTTTCAACTTCAATCTTTGAGGAATTTGAGGCAAATAATGAGATAATTATCCCGCAACATGATGTTGATGAGAATTAGGTGTAACAATGCCTCTACATATAAAGGAAAATGGAAACCAAATTTAAGTGAGATTCCTAGAAGGGTCTATCAACCACCTTATAATATATGTCTACATCTTGGTCATAGTTGCAAAATTTGTAAAAGATACCAATCTATGTTCGATAACATTAACTCTGCAACAAACTGCAAACTTTGTTTCTCAAGCATGCTTTTGTAATTTTCAAATTTCCAACGTTCATAGTATGAAACAAGAGAAACATATTATTTTGTGATTTTCTAAAGAAACATGGTCATTGATTGATGTCAAGGTGAAAAAATCACTGCCTTATATTATCAGACAGATTAATGGACAGAAGTGGAGACCTAGAGGGTAGTGAAATCAAATAGAATATGAATCTCTTAAGACCTAGATATTCAACAGAACTACATCAAAACCATTCACAATTCCATTAACAAGGCACCATTAAGGCATGTTTGAGGTTCTACGAATGAAAATTATTGGACATGATTTTGTAGTCCGCTCTAACAAGGGGTTGGAAACATGAAGCTACACAATGATAGATTGAAAATTTTGTATACCACTTCAAATAAATGCAATGATAGTTTCTATAAATTTTATTGAAGATGCATAATAAATACAAAAATGATGTGACAAGCATTAAGTTGATCATCACTTCCATGTCAGCATGGTGACAAATAGCTAAGGAAATGTTTACGGGGAAAATTTGAAGATGAAACCAACGGAATATGGAGGATTTCAAATGGTAGTGTAGAGGGACAACAATACCCTTAAATTGGGCTTAACACCCAACTAAGTCATACAGTTGTATTCACTGGGGTGACTAGTCCAATTCAAGCTAAACCATCAATGTTGGATTAAGAAGATAGTCATGTTGGTTTATCAAACATGCTAGATTTTATTCTAGAGATATGTAAACCTATAGAGGACAATATGAAATCTAAATATGACTCTCAAACTCTTTTATTTGAGATTCATTTTATTTTAAAAATATTTATTAACTTAATGGCAGACAAAATATCAACACAAATACCAATCTGCTAAGTTTCGAAATTAATGTAAAAAAAAATTATAACCAAAAAACCTTTTATAACCATTAATATAACAATTATATCAAAATATCAAATTAAGGCTTTTAACTTCACAATGACTAGCTAAAAAATTTTAATGTTTTGAATTCACTATGCAACCAAAGAGAGAAACAAACATAAATAATTTTGAATGTTTTAAATTCATTATACAACCAAAGAGAGAAATAAGAGTAAACAGTTTTCAATGTTTTGGATTCATTATGCAACCAAAGAGAGAGCTCCATAAACTACTAATGCATTATATTGTGGGTCTAAGAGAAGCAAACAACTAATAAACATCAATGTTAATAAATTGGAAGATAAAGGTCCCTTGAGATAGCAAAATGGTACATAGAAGACCATTTCTAAAAAGATAATATGATGTATGATGTCTAACTAAAATGCTCAAAAGGGGATGGGTTGACCCACCACAGATCCAGTGGTTGACGTATTGATTACCAGGGGAGCAAAACATCCTAAACTACTAATGCACAAAGGGATGGGTACTAAGCATATTTTAGGATAATTCATGTTTTATATGTTTCCCATTCAATGGAAAACATGTGCACTATGCACTACACATACTCGGTAGGGAACGCACCATGAGATCAACATCCTAACATCATCCTAGGTAAAAAATATCATATGTTCTAACTAGCTATGGAATCCACCCCCTCTATCACAAGCTACAGGCTGTAACTAGCTATGGAGTGTAAACACGCCATCCATTGGATCAAATAAAATATTTGAAGGCATAAGGAGATTAATCAATTGTTGTATCCATTCCATTATATGCATTCATATAACCATCAAGCTTGAGGAATGTTATCACTGGACCTGGATTGAACAAACTCCTCCTCCTTTAATGCAAAATATTGGCTATCTAATGATTAAGATGAGAGTGAAAGAGATACAGAGTGATAAAGACTGGTTATTCATTCATACTGGCTATCCACTAATTGATATGAGAGAGGGGGAGATACCATCCAAAGACATACATATACATATACAGTCAGTTTTCCATCCATCCTAAAGTAAATGGTAGCCCATGTTTCTATGTCAATTGTTTGGGTCAACAACATCCATCCATAGACGTATATAGATAAGTCATTCCAACTGAGAGAGATAGCCATTCACATCATCCATCACATAGATAGATTAGTGTTGGAATGGAATAAACCATCATTTTATCTACTAGATGGTCTCAACCTTTCCCAAAACATTCAACAACCAAAAATTGTGATAAAGATGATCCCTGCATCCACTAAATGAAGGTCTGACACAATGGATTTTTTATACATTAACCTTATTGGACTGTAAGTGTACAGGTATGTAAGCCTTATCCTTTCATAATTTAATAGCTAGTATCAAAATTTCATGGTATGGGAATGTATGACCTCAAGCTTATTGAAATTTTAATTCTCTGTCCAAAGGGTTACCCACCCAAGCAAGGCCATCCAAATTGGAAGACAAAGGTACCTTGAGATAGCAAAATTGTACAGAGAAGACCATTTCTAAAAAGATAATATGATGTCTGATGTCTGGCTATCATCCTCAAAATGGGATGGGTTGACCCATCATAGATCCAGTGGTTGACCTATTGATTACCAGGGGATCAAAACATCCTAAACTACTAATGTATTGAGGGATGGGTAGTTAGCATATTTTAGGATATTTCATGTTTTATATGTTTCCCATTCAATGGAAAAGATATGCACTATGCACTACACATACTCAGGAGGGAGTGCACCATGGGATAAACATCCTAACATTGGCCCAAGTAAAAATTATCATATGTTCTAGCTAGATATGGAATACACCCCTCTATCACAAGCTACATGTTATAACTAGCTATGGAGCGTAAACATGCCAGCCATTGGATCAAATAAAAATACTGAAGGCATAAGGAGAGTAATCAATTGTTGTATCCACTCCATTATATACATTCATATAACCATCAAGCGTGAGGAATGCTATCACTAGATCTGGATTGAACAATCTTCTCCTCCTTTAATGCAAAATACTGGCTATCTAATGATTAAAATGAGAGTGGAAGAGATACATAGTGAGAAAGGTTGGTTATTCATTGATACTATATATCCATTAACCGATGTGAGAGAGTGGGAGATACCATCCAAATACATACATATAAATATATAGTCAGCTTCCATCCATCCTGAAGTAAATGATATCCCATGTTTCTATGTTGGTTGTTTGGATCAACAACATTCCATCTCTCTCAGATGGAATGAAATATATATAGATATCATTCCATCTGAGAGAGATAGCCATTCACATCATCCATCACAGAGATATATTAGTGTCAGAATGGAATAAACCATCATTTTATCTCATGGATGGACTCAACCTTGCTCGAAATGTTCAGCAACCAAGCATTGTGATAAAGTTGATCCCTGCATCCGCTAAATGAGGGTCTGGCACAAAGTATTTGGTATACATTAACCTTGTTGGACTATAAGTGTATGGGTATGTAAGCCTTATCCTCTCATAATTTTATGGCTAGTATCAAACTTTCAGGTTATGGGAATGTATGACCTCAAGCTTTTTGGAATATTAATTCTTTGTCCAAAGGGTTACCCACCTAAGCAAGGCCATCCAAAGATCTAAGTCTAGGTGAGTGAACCAAGATTCTAGTTTATGCAAGGGTTATGAAGGAACAAATTGTGGGTAGTGGGAACTAAAATGAAAGGAAACAAGTATACAAGATCTCATGAAAGGGAATTTGATGGTATGTATGGACCCAATTCACACTACCTGCCCCTCACAACCCACCAAACCCTCCTCGCCTCTGGCCAACGCAAAATGTTTGGCGCCAACGGTCTTCTTGGACTGGTTATTTGGCGCCAACGGGCTACTTGAGTAGTCATCTGCGAAATTGGAGGATGAAATCTCCATGAGTTAAGGAAAATCAGCCACAAACGCTGTCAAATAGACGTGGTTCAAGAGCTGGTGGGTTGAGAGCTGTATTTGCATATAGTTTTTTGTTTTATAATTTATATTTTCAAATATGTGTTTTATTTTTATTATTATTATATTATGTTAATTTTGTCTATATTTGTTTTTATTATTAATATAAAACTTGTTTAGTTTTATAAAATATGATTAATATAAAATATAATTAATTTTTGTTTTATTTTAATATAATATTTGTTTTATTATATAATATTTGTTTTAATGTTATATTTGTTATAGTAGTATATATAATAAACTTGGAACTAGGACATTGGAGAATGTTTTTGGACTTTGTGAATCAGGTGGGTCGTGTCAGATCCAAAATCTACCTGGACACCAATGCAGAAAGGAGGTTTACCTTGATAGTAATAAGGAGAGGCCATCACAATACACGTATCATATTCTACGAGGTCAGTCCTGTAAGAGGAGGAATCGAAATATTTACATGAAACTCTGATATGTGGCCTCTACTCTTACTGCATATGGATCCGAGACTAGTTCTGGGTAATCACCCAAGTTTATAATTGAGTCTTTGATTGGTTAAACTATTGTTCTTGGTGCTAATTCCACCCATTCAATTAATGGACCAACTGCTACTTATAAAGAATCAGAGTCTAGTGAAGCTACTACTGGTGACAGTTCAATGGTCACGGATCATGATAGCTATATAGAAGTTATAAAATAACCTTAGTAATGAACTAGGGACTCTCACATTGAAGGATCAAGCATAGTACTTTTTCAGGTAGAGCCCATTTCTAGGCTCAGGTAGCTTATTCCCTTAAAAATAAATCAATTCATATGCGCCCTTATTTAACACCTTTGACACGACATAAGGTCCCAACCACATAGACCTAAAATTTCCTACCCCCCGGGGTTCTTTCTCTTGATCCCAAAGAAAAACAAGCTCCCCTTCAGAAAAAATTCAAGGCTTGACCGATTTATCGTATTGGATTTTTACCCTATTTTTATGAGCTTCGTTTGCTGTCAGCGCAGCTCTACGCTGCTCATCTAGATGTTCTAAATGTAATAAGCGTTCTTCCAGCTCAGTGGTATCAGGTAACACATGAATAGAAATTTTTAAGGACAGGATTTCGCATTCGACTGGGGTAACTGCTTCCACTCCATGAACGAGTTGGAAAGGAGAAAACCTTGTAGCAGTTTTCACATTGGTCCGATATGCCCAAAGTGTAGGACACAGCATGATGTGCCAGTTGGAATGGACTGCATTAATAGTACGTTTGAGAATAGTTTTCAAAGTTTTATTAATAGCCTCAACTTGACCGTTTTCTTGAGGATAGAACGAAGATGAATGTTCTTGTCTAAACCATAGTATAGTGGTCAATTCAGTCATCATACTATTTTGAAAATGACTGCCATAGTCAGTGACAATCACTTTAGGGATACCGAATCGTGCGATAATTTGGTTGAAAATGAAAAACATTGCAGTTTCCCCATCAGCTTTAAAGGTGGGCATTGCCTCTTCCCACTTCGTGAAATAATCCAAATCGACAATGATATGTTTGTGACCCCAGCCGAGACTAGGTTGCACATCACGTAATCTATCCCCCACTTCATGAAGGGGGGCACTAAGATGATGGGAAATAATGGAGAGGGATGCGACCGCATCTTTCTGGTGTAAATTTGACAAGGATGATAGCGCTTCACGGCTTCCACACAATCCTTAAAGATCATGGGCCAGAAATAACCGGCACGTAATATCTTCTGGACCATTGCTAACCCAGATAAATGACCCCCACACGCTCCACTATGGGAATCATTTAGGACAATCTTAGCTTCTTCATGAGTAAGAAATCGATGCAAAATGAAATCTACCCCCCTACAATATAAAGTATCTCCAATAATGAGGTAGTTCTTGGCATGTCCGCATAGTTTACGTCGTTCTTCCCACGAGAAGGTTGTAGGGTAGTTCAAAGTCTAGAAATAGATAAGTATATCTCCGTACCAGTGGTTAGAGGTGGAAATCAAAAATATATTCTCATCTAGGAATGAGTCTTCTTCAATGGCTACATCTTCCTCTACTGGAAATTTTGCAATGAGCTCAGCAAAAACTAAGGATTTTTTGGATTTGGAGAATTGAAAATCCAAGTCAAACTCTTGGAGAATGACTATCCATTTGTTGAATTTTCCTCCAGATATCCGTTGAGACAAAACATATTGAAAAGGATTAACATCTGCCACTACCATCGTAGTCCTAAGTAAGATGTAGTGACGCAACCTCTGAATAGCATACACGGCTGCTAAGGCCAACTTCTCGATGTGGGAATACCTAAGTTCAGGTCTGGCTAAAGCACGGCTGAGATAGTAGACAACATGCTCTTGGAGCTTATCGTCCTCCTGGACTAGTACTACCCCTATGGTTGACTCAAATGCGGCTAGATACAATATAAAATCACTAGAATAATCTGGCGGACGTAATAATGATGCCAACAACAAAGATTTTTTTAATGCCTCAAATGTGAGTTGTGCAATTTCATCCCATACAAATGGGGTGTCCTATTTTAACATGTGCATGAAACCTTTAGTAATCTTGGCATAATTTACAATAAAACGTCAAACGAAATTAGACTTCCCCTATAGGCTCTGAAACTGCCTAATAGAACGAGGAGGAGGCAGATTTACGATGGCCTCAACTTTCAAAGGATCCACCTGAATGCCTTTGTTAGAAACAATGAATCCAAGTAGTCTCCCTGAATCGACAAAGAAAATGCACTTGCAGGGATTCAAGCGAATTTTATAGTATCTGCATCGTTCAAAAATCAAACGCAAGTGATCTGGGTGATCGATCCTCTTACGAGAATGTGTTGGCAGATCATCAAGGTAAGGTTCGACAATTGCTTTAATGTCATGAAAGGAAAAATTCATTTCCTGCTAAGAGGTTTCCCCAGCATTTTTCAATCCAAAAAGCATTTTCTTGTACGTGAAGGTACCCCAAGGACAAATAAAAGATGTTTTATGTTAGTCTTCTGGTTTAATTTGGATTTGATTATATCCGTAGAAACCATCCATAAACGAAAAGACTTCACTTCCCACGCAAGCATCAATAATTTGATCTATAAATGGCATGGGATAGTTGTCCTTAGGACAGGCTTTGTTTAGTTCTTGAAATTCAGTACAAAAGCATATAGTCCCTTGCTTTTTTTCAATAGGAACAGGGTTGGATACCCATTCTGTCAAAGATATGGGATAAATGAAACTGGCTTTTAGTAGTTTCTCAACTTCAGCCTTCACTGGCACCACTTTACGCGAGTTGATAGGTCTCATTTTTTGTCAAACAGGTCTAGTGTCAGGGTATGTTCGAATTTCATGCTCGACTATTGATGTATCAATGCCTGACATCTCCTCCTATGACCAGGAAAAAACGTCGCAGAATTCCTTAAATAAGGCCGTATAGATCACAATCTCCTCCAGAGAGCAGTTTGCGTCGATGTGTACATTTTCCAAAATGTTTGGTTTTACAGAGATGCTGATAGGGATAGTAGTGGAAATGTTCTCCATATTCCCCTCAACAAACATTCCTTCCCTTGGTAAGGGATTAATGGGTGTATCAACATCACCTGCTAGTCTCATATGGAACTCCTGGTTCTCTATCCTACTTAACTCTGGAAGAAAATAGGATCGATGGTGAAGATCTTCACAGATCTTATCTCTTCCACACATGGCTTCCAGAATGGCTTCATCTGAAGGTAAAACCATATCTAAGAAATCTCTACAATGCAAAGAGTTCTCTGCACAAGCAGGCAAATAGGCTTCTTCCAATTCCTCTGAGACTGTGAGAGGGACTGGAATGGGATCAATAGTGGTATGGACGATAGCTTGATAAGCCACTTTCGGTGCCGATAAGGGCACTTCAGGTTCATGGTGGGAAGGAAGAACCTAAGGATCGGTCCTATCAACAACCGTAGCTATGGACTTCCCCACACTAGTAGAACCTATATAATTAATCGGAGCTTGAAAATAAAATGTCCCCATCAATGATGCGTACTTTCCATCCCCTAGGCTCTCTGAAGCAGGTCTAACCTAATCAACCAATGGTATGGTGGACTCATTCATTTCCATACAGCCATTTCAAGTAAAATTGATTTGGTCAACAGTAACCAACTTCCCTTCGTGTGGAAACACTACCACCCTAAAAATGACCGATGCAATAGCAAACATGGTGTAAGTCCAATTTCTCCCCAAGAGCAAGTTATAATCCAAAGGTGCATCAATCACCTCTACCTCAACAGACACCACTTTCCCTACCAACTTAATTTCGAAAGCCGGTAGGATACCATGTGGACGGAATGACCTTTCGTCGAAAGAAGTAAGTAGGGTGTTCAATGGAACCAACTCTGGGGATCCAAGAGCTTTCCAACAAGACAAGGACATAACACATGTAGAATCACCCTCATCGACAACTGCCCTTCCAATGGTATTTCCACCATGGATGACATCTATCAATAAGGCTACATGATATGGCAGGTGAATTTTCACATCAGAAAGATTAAAATTCTCCATGAGACTCGATGAGTCCATACTACCTAAGGCTGCTAAGAGTGCATCCCGCTAGGCGGGACAACTCTGTAACACCTCTAAAGCTGACATTACACAAGGAGTCTGGGCTAAGTCTTCAACTACAGAGTAGTTGGCTTCATCCCTAGCATTAGGATTATGCAAGGTTTTCTTAAAGACACCTTTCGGTATCTTGGGCATAATTTTGGCAGGTTTCTCAATCGTGAGAGGGTTAGAAGTTTCACCTATGGACTTACCCTTCTCCAAGGTCTCTTTTTCATATTTCTTGTTCCTGGTCTGTAGTAAAGTCTTGGACCAAACCATGTTGATATAATTGGGGTCAGGAGCATTTGGGGTGCCCCCTACTGCATTTGAAGCTAAGGCAGAATTATGTCCTTGGGGAAAAGGATCCTTCAGGACAGCCGGTTGTTGACCTTTTAACAGCTTCTAAGCTTGTTCCATAAGGGGACATAGATGGGTCAGGTGATCTTCATGGCACAACTTACATGGGAATTTCACCTTCTTCTTTTCTTTCTTTCCCCCATCAGCATTGTCTGTGGGTTTTTGCTTGTTTTGGTTTCCCTCACCCTTTTTTCCTCTCTTCTTTTTCCCATCGGACTGTTGATTGCCCTTCTGAGAGGTCTATGCAAAAACATTTGCATTTTAGGGTGAGAGAGAAGCCTTTACTTCCTCTGTCATAGAATGTTTGATGGACAGATGATGGAACTGTTTAGCCAAATATTCTACAGTGGGAGAATTCATGAAACCAACCACACCATCGGCATGGGGTCCAGGCTTAGGTTTCTCTACATTATACATTGGCCTCGGTGCCTCAAGGATAATCTCATATAAGATCCCAGACTGAGAATATATCAAATCTAGTTATTGGGCCCTGAGGATAGCTTCTTCATCATTTGCAACTCCCGAAGTAGATACATCCCTAGATATATAAGGCAATAGGGATTTAAGGAACCATTCTAATAAGAACTTGGGAGGAATAGTGGCTTTGATAAGGCTCTTCTGTCTTCTCCACTCTTGGATGTGATCCGAAATATGAGTGGCCTTGTCCTACCGGAAGGTAGATAATAAGTATGTCCCAAAATCATAATGGACAGGATGCTGGAAGTGACTAAGGAATGCATTAACCAAGTCCCAAAAACTGCTAAATGCAGCAGAAGGCCATTCAATGTACCATTTTGCTGCAGTACTGGTCAAATTTCTTTGGAACAGCCACAACCGAACTGAATCCTCATTCAGTGAGTTGGAAGTGCACCATAAATGGAAGTGGTGGCATGAGCTCTAGGATCATCACCAACTTTGCCTTCAAATTTCAGGATATTTGAGGGCAGCTTGGTAGGTACGAGTGGCCAGGAGGGGTCATGTCTCACCGGGTCATTCATTAGCTTCGAAAAATCTGGAAAGTTTAACGTTGCTAGCAAAGGGAGCTTGGGTCTAACTGGAGCACTAAAATTACCAATTTGGGGATTAGAGGGGCTTGCCCCCATATTCCCATATGTGAAGGTGGGGTTTCCCCCTATTTTCGTTGTGAAGTGGATGGGTTTCTTTGGAAAGGATTCCATCCACAATCTAGTGGATTGTTTATGTGCGGTGCAGTATAAGAGGTTCTAGCTACCCCAGTAGAAACTAGCATTTTGAATACAGGAGCAGGTATCCCTCCGCTAAAAAGTGAAAAAGGAGAGCTTGTGAACGGAGCTGAAACCGGAGTTTGAAAACCTTGACCATAAGGATTAGTGTTTCCAAACTACACCCCTACATATGAGGGTGTTGGGCCTACGTATGGAGTGGATGGGGGAATGTGCCCCCCATTCCAAGGAAAACCTTGGACAAAAGCTGAGGATCCTATCGAACCACTCTGGGCAGTGTGTGTGAAGGAAGTAGGAACTGTAGGTACACTAGGAATCCCAGTTACCATACCACCAGAAGCACCTGCTAAACTTGTGGGAGCCGTTGGTTGAACCACTTGGCTAGCTGGAGTTAATGGTGTAGTAGGTATACTTGTTCTAGGGTCACCTACCGGGGGAGGTAGCACCCCTTCAGCCAGAGCGGCTGAGGTAGAAGTAAAATAACTTTCTCCTACAGTAGACATTATTCTACCCACAGGGACACTAATCATGGGTGGATTGAAAGGACGAACCTGAACGATCACTGTATCATTTAAGTTAGTTAGAGGTGAATTAAAATTCCTTCCAATATTTTCAATCTGTAAGTCTTCTATCTCAACTATGATTAAATTAAAATGGTTTGCCCTAAGTTCTGGTTCACCCAGAACTTCACTAACTCCTATCGGTTCGAAAGAACCGTCTATGTCCAATCTCTGCCTTTGAGGGGGAGGTGGAGGTTCCAATGTTATAAGCGGAGGAAGGTTTTACAACCTTCATGACCTTCTAATAGATTGGTCCTCCATGATTGTAAATTTGACTCTTCACACCCTAAGGTCAGCTATTAACATAGACAAACCACAGAGAAATCACTACAAAAATTTCCTAAAGTCTCAACAATCACAAGGGGTAAAAGATATGCTTTCTTGAAGAAAGCTGAGAGATAGTTTCTTGGCATCCTTGAATGTTGAAATATTGTAACTTCAAAGAATATTCTATATGTATCTTTTGTGGTCCCCGACAGTCCTACCAGGAGAACCACTTGTATTATCTTGTACCTCGATGCTTCTAATCGGAAGAACTAATAAGAGTCATGAGGTTGTCCCCTCTATTTGTAAAGGTGGGTCATTAGCACCCCAGTGTGGTTACTTGAGCCTACATGTGTAACTCGAGCCTACATGATTAACTCGAGCCTACATGTCGGATGAGTTAATTCAAGTGAACGGATGAATATAAATAGAGGTGTGGTGCTCCTCATTTGAGACACACACACTCTCGCTTGTGTACCGCACTAGTGAAGGAGAGAAGTAGCTGGAGAAGGAGGAGGATCAGGCTTTGATCTCCTTGTTGGTTTTACCTTTTATCTTTTTGGGGCATCTATATTAAGGAAGATTTTGCTGGGTTTTTCCCTTTAGGGTTTTCCCAGGATAAATCTTTGTGTTCCTTTTGTATGGTTGTGCTTGTCTATCTTTCAGTGATCCTGTTTATATGCTTTTGTTATGAATTCGAAATGAAATACTCATGATCTAGCTTAGCATATGAAAATTTAACATGGTATCAGAGCCACCCTGAAAGAAGACATTGTGCAGCTAAAGAATCTAGGGCTTCTTATTTTTTGGGTCTCTATCCATGATCGATCAACAAAAGAAGGCTAGACTGACTCTCCATTGAAGGGCGCATCTTTCTGTCGAAGTGAAATTTGATTCCGAGCATTTTCAGTTTTGGTCCAGAAAATTAGGGATTTCTACAGAAGAAGAATTTTTGAGTGATCCCAACATAGGATTTTTCTCCTCATCAAAATCGAATTTTAGAGACCTGGATCAAGAAATTTGGTTGGGTGAAACTCCAGGAAATTCAAACCCTAGTTTGACCCCGATCTAGAAAAACCCTAAATACTAAAACTACTAATTTTTGGTACATTCGCTATATCCTGATATTGGAGAAGGCTCAAGAGTTTAAAATTTCAGAGGCTGAATATAAAATCCTGATCTACACTGTGTCCAAAATTCAGCCTCCGATTCACTATATTCTAGGATATATGATCCCTCCAAGTTAGGGTTCTAGCCTCTTCTAGAATTCATCCCTAAACAGGACACCTGGGGAGAATTGTTGTAGCGTGGGAAACAAAGGTCCAAATGGAATTCCTAAAGATGTTCCAGAAATAGCATGGAATTTACTTTCTATGGTCTGAATTTTTGAACCTGAAGATGAACCAGTAACATGTGGCATGTCGTACAACTTCACTGTTCTGAACAGTCCTGTAACAGGTCACCTTGGGAAAATAATCATAAATCCCAATTGGTGAAACCAATTCTGATGAAACCTATGGTGTTGGATCAGGGACATTCTATATTACCTCAATGCGAAATTTCAAACACCTAGGAGTAGTAATTCCAGAGATATCACAGAAACAGTAACAGGCATTTCTGCAGAAGAAATTGGAAAACTAGGGCTTCCTATTCCGGGAGCTTCCCTCCACTGTTTTTAGAAAATGAGTACATTGGAAAGATCCATTTGAAGAGATCTATCTTTCTATCCAATAAAATCTGAAATAATCAAAGTTTTGAAAATTAGGGTTTCTCTGACAAACCCTAGATCAGCCAGCAGGACGGACACCTTAAATCGGTAAGATCTAATCTTTTGCTATTTGCATTTGAGGTTCTCATTTCAAAGTGATCTATCACATCAGCTTGATGATAAGCTTGGTGAAGTTGAAAACTTCCAAGCATGGAAGTATTTGATATCTCTGAAGAAAATGAATTGGACACCTACATGAGTAGAGAGGTTCCATTTCTAGAGGGAGATGAGCCTCAAAGCCTTACACAAAAAGAACTTGATCAAGGCCAAGAAGATCATTGTTGATTCAATCACGGATCAACTTGTACCACAAGTGTCTTCCATAAAGACACCGAAGATGTTTGATTCCTTTATCAAGCTATTTGAAGATAAGAACATAATTCAGAAGATGGATTTGAGAAAACAGTTGAAGAATGTGAAGATCCAGAATGCATAACATCTTAAAGCGGTAGAAGAAGAAGTAGAGAATGGCCTCCCATGATCATGGGATTCATTCATGTGAGGAATGTGTGCCCAAAGGAAGTGATTACTTTCAGTTGACTCTAGGAAGAAGAAGAAGCACGTCTCATAAGAGGAGAAGAAGAAAGATGGGAGAAAATTGAAGATCAAGCTCTCACCATTCAAAGAATATCCCTCAAGCGATGAGGAATATGAAGAACTCAATTCTTGACGAACCTCTTATCCATCTTATCATTTGGATAAGAAATGATGATTTCATGGATGAAGAAGATGATGAAGCAGAATGATCAAGAAGGAGTCTACCCACAAAACAAACAGAATATAAGTATTCAATTGTCATTTAATGATATTTTTTTGTTATGCATTTGATTATATTCAGTTGATGTGTTGTTTGCATGCATGTGATGGGTAAGTAGCTCATGGTTCTATACAGATATCCATTGTTACTTATCTAGAATGAAACCTATTTGCTGACATATTGGATTAGTGCACAATCTCAATGATGTCATGGTAGAGATGGAAGGCATATAGAAAGTTTTTGTGAGATATGGATGAATGTTGTATTGGCAAATAGTTGCATGATGCATAAGAATTTGTCATTATGCATATGTAGTTCTAACCATGCAACTGGTGCATTTGAATTGTAGGAAAGGTCCTGTACAACCTCCTAAAAGAAAAGAAGGATGAGACTTGTTCCGAATAAAAAGTGATCAAAATTCAATAAACATGAATCTGAAGCTCCCAGGGTCAGAGACACCATGACGAAAGAAGGAGCTTCAAAGAGTGGTAGATCCACCTCGAAGGATGAAGACCACCATGGGTATGAGAGATAACTCAAGATGAAGAAAGAAAAAATGCTATGAAAGAAGCTATGATCAAAGAATAGCAGTTGATTATGGGGAATGATGTATATGATATGATTTTGAGAAATAAAGGGAAGTACGTAGTATCTTCCATATGGATCTGCAAGAACAAGTGTACAAAGCAAGAATCGTGATTTGCATCAGAAAGAATAGACTATGACATGACAAGCTCTATTGACCAGTATATATCAAGCATAGAATCACCTATACATAATGAAGAAGGAAGATAATACTCCAATTCAGGGGGAGTGACTACAGAAGATATCTGAGTTCGACACGGTACGACATGATGGACAGCTTCCTGATGGATCGAGACTTTACCAAGAGTAAAGTGGGTTCCAACCTTCAAAGTTGAATGCAGAAGACTAGGATATGTTGATGATCTGATAAGACAAACTGATGGAAGATTTTATGATGATGTTTGGGATATAGTACTCAAACCAAAAAGCAAGCATGTGGTATCTTACAAATGGATTTGCAAGATAAAATATGTCGATGATAGAAGTAAGGAAAGAGTGGTGGATAGAGGTTTCTATAAGAAAGAGGGAATTAATTTTGAAGAGACACTTACTCCAGGAAGCAAGGTACACTTCCTTCAAAACTATGATGGTAGTTTCTTCCATGATGAAGTAAAGACAATCCTTCCTTAATGGTATGATTGGGGAAGAGTTTTACATCGAAAGGATTTGAAGTTGTTGGTTTTTCCACTGGGTAGACCCAGGTTTACTGTAATGTACCAACAAAACCAGTAACTCATTGGCCCTTTCAGCGACAGACCGTAGAACGGCCTGAAGTCTCACCTAAAGTGATCCTAGATGGGGTGGTTGAAGACTCACGTGTCCTCAACCAGGTTCTGTAGCATCCTACATTCTCCTTGCTCTACTTAACCAGTTGAGTCTCTTTAGAAACACCGTATCTCTCTCCCGAGCAGGCTCTACTATGATACTGTCTTTTATCGCATCGCGGCTTCCCCGATGATGAGAAACCCTTCTCTTCTACTTGACTCCTTACATGCAATATCCCACACCGTGGCTCCCCCGATAGTGCGATATCGCCTTCCTGTGCTACGATAGCTTCTATGGTAAGACTCGATGGGACTCTCCAACTCTCAAGGTCCAACAGCTCTCTTTTTGTTTATACTGCTCAGTTACTTTCACAAGGGTGTTAAACAACTTCACTTAAGCTCTACAGTCTACATGCTTGACATCTATTGCGCTTAACTTGCTGAACTAAATATATAGGAATCACTTAACACTGTGACTATTATGGTCTAAATCAAACACTGATAAACTTATATGCAGAATACTTAACACATCCAACTCACATTCAACCTTCTACGTTACTGTAAACTGAAGGATAACATACACACATTCATTAACTGTTAACTAAGCTCATGTAACAGGTAACATATAGCAAACAAGTAAACACAATCACATGAAATAGTTGCACAACACACGGATTTTACGTGGTTCACTTCCAGCGAGGAAGCTACGTCCACGGGAACTTGTGTAGATATTATATCTGGAGAGAGTACACACAGTTCCGCTGCAACCTATTATGTAGCTTGAGATCTTCTGGGAAACTCCACATTCTCGACTGGAGCCCTTTTCTCTTAGATCTCTTCTCTTTCTATTCTTCTTTCTTCTTACACTCTATTCTTTCTCTCTCTCTCTCTCAATCCTTGTGGATATTTACATTCATACTCAAGGAGCCAGCTACTGGTTGCAGTAAGATAATACAGACTGAATAACAGAACCAGAGCTCAACTCAAAGAATATCTAACTGACTAACTAACTGACCGTCTAACTGTGTAACCCTTCATAATACAAAATGCATGCTTAAATAGGTGGCCCGAAGGTCTCACCCTGATACAACACCGTGGGCCTATCCCAACAGTAACCCAAAAACCCTAACTGTGATAGTCGGCATATCTGTACTTTGAACTGCCGCTTACTGGTCATACTACAGCTCTCTGCAGTCTTCCACACTTCCCGACGCTGATCATGGGTATGGGAGCCGCTTCCTCGGTCGCTCCCCTTCTATCCTTTGTCTTCAATACCTTGGCCTGTTGCTTCTTTTCCTTTATGAGGGTAGCTGATCCCTCCTATCTTCATCGATGCCTTAAGTGCAGTGGTTGAGCTCTCTCTTCTCGGTCGCTTCCTGTACTGTTTCTTTTGAATTTCTTGTCCCGATATAGCATCTTTTCCTGTAGCTACAGGCCATGCTCCAATAGTCCCCTAACACTTACTTGTGGCTCATCCCCGACCCACTAACAGCTGGCTTCTCTTGCTGTTGCTTCTCCTTGGCTTCCTGTGAAGTCCTTGCAAATATTTCTTGAAATCCTGCGACTTCTTTTTCCATAGCTTCGACACAGTCTTGTGCCGCTTCGAGCATAGCTTGACTAATGATGGAGTCTTCTGTGTCATCAATTTCACTTTTTCTTGTAGTGAACTCCTTGACCTTATGCTCAACCACATCGACCAACTTTGCGATCTGTTCCTGATATGGCTGAAGCAGATTATTAAATTGTATCTCTTTTTCTCTTAACCATTGCGCTTCCTGTTGCAACCGATTCATCTCTGTCGACCTCTTCATCTTTGCAAGAGCTCCTAAGCTCTTGACTTCTTCCTTCATTACTGTTGTGGCCTTCTCTATGTTCTGGATGCTCTGCTGCAATTTCAGTTTAGCTGCGAGCTCGTCTAGCTCCAACCATGTCTTTGTCACATCGGCTAGCAATGACTCTGCATCATCTATGCGACTCTTCATCTATGTTGAAGTGAGTCTAAAGGCCTCTGCCCTTGCTTCCTTGTCTTCCTGAGGTGTGCCTGGTGCTCGAGCCTCAAGCTCAGTAATCTGCGCTTTGTGGTCTTCCTCCATCTTGACCACTGTCTCTTCCAGAGCCTTTGCTCCATCTGCAATTCTTCTTACCTTCTGCGGTAGAGGTAAGGAAAACTCTATGTTACACTGGGGTAAATCCAGTGCGATGTTCTGTAGGACCTGACTGAGATCCTGTTCTCTTTCTTAGTATACTCTCAACTCCTCCACCTTTGTCTGAAAGGTTGCGGTGAGCTCTACATTCTGTTGTCTTAGCTGAGTGTTCTGTTTATAGGTCGCCAGCTCTCTATCCCTGAGCTCTGCGGCTATGTGTTGCTGGATAATCTGTATTTGATCAACAGGGAATTGTGCCAGATTAACCTCAACAGGGTGTCTAATCTGTATCTGCACATCAATCATTGAAGCAGGGAATCAGATGCTCCCTGGCGGTATCAGCATTGTATTGATGCGATCCTTTGCAAAGACTTCCTTGCGGTAAATCGATTGTTGTGAGCGTTCTCCTGCTGTCGCCTTGACTGGTGAAAGCTGCGTCATGGCAGTCTTCTCAGTTAGTGCCTTCAATTCCAAGAGCTGCTTATCTACCATGCTCTACAGCTTGTCCTGCAATGTCTGTATCGCCTGAAATGAGTTTTGCAGCACCTCCTACAATAACGTTGCGATGAGTTCATAGTCATCCAATTTTAGTACGGTATCTGTAGTTTGCTTTGAGGCTTTGGCTTTTTTCTTCTTTGGTGCCTCTGGGGCCACCTCTTCTGCATCTTTCCTCTTTTGTGCCACTAGTGGCACTTCTACTGGGTCTTTCTTCTTTTGTGTCGCTGGTGGCACTTCTACTGGGTCTTTCCTTTTGGCACCCGCCTGACCTTTACCTTTGTCTAATGGGCCTAGTGGTGTGGTATCTACTGTTACATTTCCTGTTGTGGCATCTTCTAATGCCTTCTTCCATTCTTCATCAAATTCTTTGATAACATCTTAAGGTACAAATTTAAAGAGTTCAAGTACTTACCATGATATCCTTTGAAGAAGTACCTCTCCACTTCACTGAAACTCTTTCTTTGATCAACTGCAAACTCTGTAACGAAACCTTCTAGCAAACTCGCAAGCCAGAAGTCTACTACCCGCGAAATGGGATTATCAACACTCTTCATGGTGTGAATCAGCTCTAGTTTCCAAACAATGTTCCTTTTCTTCTTGAATATGTGCGTGTCCATTAACTTTGATAACCAATCGTACAACTCATTTGCATAGGTTACAAAAAATATCGCATGCAGGTCTGTGTAGATATGTTTTTGTAACCAATCCTCTATACTCAGTCTAGGACTCTTGTTTTCTTTTTTATCAAATTCTCTTTCCGTAGACTGAACCCAGTGGTTAAGTTCTTCCTTAGTAGGCTGCCAACAGAACATTAGCTCTTCAATTTGTTCAAAACCGGCAATGGAACCATTTGTTGGTTTTTCTCTGGGTAGACCCAGGTTTACTGTAATGTACCAACAAAACCCCTAGCTCACTGGCCCTTTCGGCGACAGACTGCAGAACGACCTGAAGTCTCACCCGAAGTGATCCTATATGGGGTGGTTGAAGACTCACGTGTCCTCAACCAGGTTCTGTAGCATCCTACGTTCTCCTTGCTCTACTTAACCAGTTGAGTCTCTTTAGAAACACCGTATCTCTCTCCCGAGCATGCTCTGCTACGAGACTGTCTCTTATCGCATCGTGGCTTCCCCGACGATGTGCAACCCTTCTCTTCTACTTGACTCCTTACATGCAATATCCCACACCGCGGCTCCCCCGACAGTGCGATATCACCTTCCTGTGTTGCAATAGCTTCTATGGTAGGACTCGATGGGACTCTCCAACTCTCAAGGTCCAACGGCTCTCTATCTGTTTATACTAGCTCAGTTACTTTCACAAGGGTGTTAAACAACTTCACTTAAGCTCTACAGTCTACATGCTTGACATCTATTGTGCTTAACTTGCTGAACTGAATATACAGGAATCACTTAACACTGTGACTATTACGGTCTGAATCAAACACTGATAAACTTATATGCAGAATACTTAACACATCCAACTCACATTCAACCGTCTACGTTACTGTAAATTGAAGGATAACATACACACATTCATTAACTGTTAACTAAGCTCATGTAACAGGTAACAGATAGAAAACAAGTAAACACAATCACATGAAACAGTCACACAACACACGGATTTTACGTGGTTCACTTCCAGCGAGGAAGCTATGTCCATGGGAACTTGTGTTTATATTATATCTGGAGAGTGTACACACAGTTCTGCTGCAACCTATTATGCAGCTCGAGATCTTCTGGGAAACTCTGCGTTCTCGGCTGGAGCCCTTCTCTCTTAGATCTCTTCTCTTTCTATTCTGATTTCTTCTTACACTCTATTATTTCTCTCTCTCTCTCAATCCCTACGATTGTTACATTCATACTCAAGGAGCCAGCTACTAGTTGCAGTAAGATAATACAGACTGAATAAAAAAACCAGAGCTTGACTCAAAGAATATCTAACTGACTAACTAACTGACCGTCTAACTATCTAACCCTTCATAATACAAAATACATGCTTAAATAGGTGTCCCGAAGGTCTCACCCTGATACAACACTGTGGGCCTATCCCAACAGTAACCCAAAAACCCTAACTGTGACAGTCGATGTATCTGTACTTTGAACTGCCGCTTATTAGTCATACTGTAGCTCTCTGTAGTCTTCCACTCTTCCCGGCGCTGATCGTGGGTATGGGCGTTGCTTCCTCATTCGCTCCCCTTCTGTCCTTTGTCTTCAATACCTTGGCCCATTGCTCCTTTTCCTTTATGAGGGTAGCTGAGCCCACCTGTCTTTGCCACTACCTTAAGTGGAGTGGTTGAGCTCTCTCTTCTCGGTCGCTTCCTGTACTGTTTCTTTTGACTTTGTTGTCTCAATATAGCATCTTTTCCTGTAGCTGCGGGCCCTACTCCAACAGAAGTTGAAGATAGATGGACTCATATATGTAAGTTGAAGAAGGGCCTCTATGGCATGAAGCAAGCTCCCAGATCTTGGTATGGCAGTTTCCTGTCAATTATGGGTTTTACCAAGAGTAAAGCTGATCCTAACCTTTATCTCAAGGTTGTAGAAGGTGAACCTGTCATCCTGTTATTATATGTGGATGACTTATTCTTGATAGGGAAGGAGAAACAGATCATGGAAAGCAAGAAGAAACTAGCAGAATAATTTGAGATGAAAGACCTTGGGTTAATGCACTATTTCTTAGGTCTGGAAATATGACAAAGTTCAGAAGAAATATTTCTCAACCAGGGAAAGTATGCGGTAGAGATATTGAAGAGATTAAATATGTTGGAATGTAAAGCCACGGCCACACCCATGGACTCCAACCTGAAGCTGTTAGATGATGACTCATCAGAGTTAGTAGATGTGACTCATTATAGACAGATCATTGGGTCATTGATGTACTTAACAAATACCAGACCAGAAATTTGTTTTGTTGTCAACACCTTAAGTCAATATCTTGTTCAACCAAGATGGGTTCGCCTAGTAGCTGCAAAACATGTGATGAGATATTTGAAAGGGAATATAGACCTTGGTCTATACTATGATGGTAGCCATGACTATAGATTGTATGGCTATACAGATGCAGATTGGGTTGGAAGTATCTCAGACAGGAAAAGCACATCAGGTAGATGCTTTTGTTTGGGGTCTACTATGAGTTCATGGTTTAGCAGGAAACAGTCTAGTGTTTCTCTTAGAACAACAAAAGCAGAATACATAGTAGATTGCTCTGCTAAGTTGTGAAGCCATATGGCTTCAGAAGCTGATATTAGGTCTCCTTGACTTGAATATGGATACTACATTGATTCTATGTGATAACGAGAGTTGTGATAACAGAGAACCCTGTGTTCTGTCGTAACACATAGAAATCTGATATTTCTACATACAAGATAAAGATGCAGATGATGACGTTTCAGTATTCCCATACTAAAGATATAGATGATGCTTTCAGTATTCACATACTCGAGATACAGATGGTGATAGTTCAGTATTCACATACTAAAGATGTAGATGATGATGGTTTAGATGGTGATGTGCTGACGAAGCCTCTAACCCGAGTAAATTTCGAACACTTTCGAGACAAGCTTGGTGTGGTTTGGAAAGACCTTCCTTGAAAGGGGGAGTAGTGATGTTGCAATGGGATTGTATCGTCCTGAGACATATGTCCAGAAGTGATCTGGAGACCTTGGTCTTCAAGAATGAAGAGGGATTGTATCATCCTGGGACATATGTCCAGAAGTGATCCGGTGACCTCGGTCATCGAGAATGTAGCAGGATTGTATCATCCTTGAACTTTAGTTCAGAATGGATCTGGTGAACTTCGGTCATCAAGAAGGTGGCAGGATTGTATCATCCTTGGACTTCGGTTCAGAACGGATCCGGTGAACTTCGGTCATCGATAAGGTGGCAGGATTGTATCATCCTTGGACTTCGGTTCAGAATGGATCCGGTGAACTTCGGTCATTGAGAAGGTGGCAGGATTGTATCATCCTTGAACTTTGGTTCAGAATGGATCCGATGAACCTCGGTCATCGAGAAGGTAGTAGGATTGTATCATCCTTGAACCTTGGTTCAGAATAGATCCGGTGACTTCAGTACTCGAGAACGTGTGTTGATCCCGTAATTCCAATAGGAAGGATTGTCTGATTTCCACAATTGTGTTGATCCCGTAATTCCGAAAGGAAGGATCGTTAATAACTCCGTAAAGACCTAAATCCCATCATTCCGAAAGGAAGGATCATTGAATTGATCCCATAATTCCAATAGGAAGGATTTTCTGAGTTCCACAGATGTGTCGATCCCGTAATTTCGAAAGGAAGGATCGTTAGTAACTCCATAAAGACTTAAATCACGTAATTCCGAAAGGAAGGATCATTGGTAGGTCCGTAAAGACTTGATCCTGTAATTCCAACAGGAAGGATTTTCTGAGTTCCACAGATGTGTTGATCCCGTAATTCCAATGGGAAGGATTGTCTGAGTTCCACAAATGTGTCGATCCCGTAATTCCAAAAGGAAGGATCGTTAGCAACTCCGTAAAGACCTAAATCCCGTAATTCCGAAAGGAAGGATCGTTAGTAGCTCCGTAAAGACTGGATCCCTTAATTTCGAAAGGAAGGATCGTCTGAGCTCCACAAATGTGTTGATCCCATAATTCTGAAAGGAAGGATCGTTAGTAACTCTATAAAGACCTAAATCCCATAATTCCGACAGGAAGGATCGTCTCAGTACCACAGACATGTTGATCCCGTAATTCTGAAAGGAAGGATCATGTTGATGTTTTGATGATGATGAATTTGATGTTTTGATGATGTTGATGTTTTGATGATAATGATTTTATGATGATGATGATGTACTGATCGAAAGATAAGAGTGTGATGATGATGATATTTTGATGTTTTGATGATGTTGAATGTTTTGATCATAATGATGTTTTGATGATGTTGATGTTTTCATGATGATGATGTTTTTATGATGATGATGATGTACTGATCAAAATATCAGAGTATGATGATGATGTACTGATCGAAATATCAGAGTTTGATGATGATGATAATCAGTATGTGATGATGACAACATATTGATCAAAAGATCAGAATATGATGATGATGATTCTGTTCGAGAGTTGAAGTATGATGATGGTGCTGATCACAATGTTACTAATTAGAATGTGATGATGTTGCTGATCGAAAGGTCAAAATGCTGAAGATGTCTTTGCTGATCAAAAGATCAAGGTGCTGAAGATATTGTTGATCAAAATGTTGAAGATATTGGTGATGATCGAAAGGTCAAAGTGCTGAAGATGTTGCTGCTGATCGAAAGGTCAAAGTGTTGAAGATGTTACTGAAAATGTTGTTGATCGAAAGGTCAAAGTGCCAAATATGTTGCTGATCGAAAGGTCAAAGTGCTGAAGATGTTGCTGCCGATCGAAAGGTCTAAGTGCTGAAGATGTTGCTGAAGATGTTCCTGATCGAAAGATCAAAGTGTTGAAGATGTTGTTGATCAAAAGGTCAAAAGATGTTGATGTTGATTAAAGAGTTGCTGTCATCAAATATTGAAGACGAAGACTATATGATGTTGAAAATCTTCCAATGATTTATAGATGTGTTACCCTAATGATGTTGATGATGTCCTCTCCTACTATTGTTGTTGTTGATGTTGTTGTAGAATACCCTTCTCGTTAAGGGGGAGTGTTCAAATATTGTAACTTCAAAGAATATTCTATATGTATCTTTTGTGGTCCCCGATGATCCTACCGGGAGAACCACTTGTATTATATTGTACCCCGATGCTTCTAATCGAAAGAACTAATAAGAGTCATGAGGTTGTCCCCTCTATTTGTAAAGGTGGGTCATTAGCACCCCAGTGTGGTTACTTGAGCCTACATGTGTAACTCAAGCCTACATGATTAACTCAAGCCTACATGTTGGATGAGTTAATTCAAGTGAACAGATGAATATAAATAGAGGTGTGGTGCTCCTCATTTGAGACACACACACTCTCACTTGTGTAGCGCACTAGTGAAGGAGAGAAGTAGCTGGAGAAGGAGGAGGATCAGGCTTTGATCTCCTTGTTGGTTTTACCATTTATCTTTTTGGGGCATCTATATTGAGGAATTTTTTGCTAGGTTTTTCCTTTTAGGGTTTTCCCAAGATAAATCTTTGTGTTCCTTTTGTATGGTTGTACTTGTCTATCTTTCAGTGATCCTGTTTATATGCTTTTGTTATGAATTCGAAATGAAATACTCATGATCTAGCTTAGCATATGAAAATTTAACATTGAAGAGGTTCTTAGGCACATGCGGAGGAATCACCCACCGCCCTCCTACACTTTCAACAAGGGTTACCTTCCAAGCCCGTCCAAGGTGAACTAGAAATAGCCTTTCGGTTTACCTATGTATAAACCCTAGGTGTCCAAGAGACTAGAGGCTACCTTAACTATATCAACAGTCTAGGGGGTCAGTCGCAAGCCTGATTTGTATCCATGGGCAGGGTATCAAAGCCCAAAACTCTGTCTAGGACAGAATCCCCAGATGCGTAAAAACCTTGGTCTACATTTTGACAAGGAATCGGAGGGTTATCTCCTGAGTCAAATGCCTCCACGTGGCCTCGTGCTGAACTCCCATTTGAGAGGAGATTCCCAGATACTATTAACACAGAGAAGGATTTACCTATCGATTGGCCAACTATGTCTGAATTTAAGTACTTATCGGGATTTTACACTTCCTATCCCACAATTCTAGCCTAAGCTAGTAGATGTATGGCCCTATAAAACAAAAATTACTAATAAATTTTAAATCATAGCGTTCATTTTAAGGGTTGTTCTTAATTAGAGTATAAGTGGCGTGAATGACTATGATATTATTGACTCGATAAGAAAAGTAAAAAAGGTGTATAAATGAATTCCAAAGCAAAATATCACTACTTAAAGCAAGCTTCTTTTTCTTTTTTTTTGTAAATATGAACTAATGAAAATGCAACTAGGAAAGAGAAAACTAAGACTTATTTTTGTAATTTTTGAAATTTTATTTAAAAACTGAAAGTAGAACTACCATATGCAATTCAAATGCAAATGTTTCCAATGCTTTTCTTTTCACTTTTCAAATTCCTCAAAGATTACTATGCACCTAAATGCAAAAATTATTGAGTATGCTTGAATCATCAAACTATATAAAGTAAGCAAAACTGAAGTATAGCAGACTTATGAGAACCAAAGCTCAACCACCTAAGGAATACTTGGAAAACACCTAGCGTGGGAAGACACAAATGAATTAAAATCACTAAAATCAATCAAAGGCAAGTGACAAACCAACACTACTTGGAAATAGCATGGGATATACGGTATCTAGAACCCTGATCATTGACTCAGACACACAGCACTTGGACCTATCACCCAACAAGCAAATCCACTTCAAATTGCTAAAAGAAAGACAATCCAACCAACAAAAACTCAAGGGCTTACTGAAAATCACGAAGTATGGTTAATAGGGCTATCAAGCCTATAGTGAAATGCCAGTACTAAAGACCACAAAGCAAGACAAAATCCAAAGAAGGACAGGGACAAGCAACCCTACCCAAAAATTTTGTTGCTAAGGTATGTACGTGACTGTCTAGTTGAGCAACCCGCATACTGTATGCAACTGTCCAATACAACAACCCATGTACATAGACCTCTATATGTGACTGTGTAGCATAGAAACTTGCATACAGGAGTAAAAATTTTCAAAAAAAAGAAAAATTATGAAGGTCTTTAAAACACCACTACAAGTCCAAACCAAGACAAAAACCACACACTGAATCAAAGCAAATACTGGGCAAGGATCTACAGGATTAACCCATAGCAGGCTGGGCTCCCTAGCAGAGTCTCCAGTTCTGTTGTTCAGGCTTAAACACCCTTATAACCTAGGGTCTGGGGTTAACAACTTACTACTAAGGAAATAGGAAATAGGAAGAAATTCTTGACTCACCCGATTACCGACGGTTGATCCAAGCTTGATCTTCTTCTGCTCCACTTCTCTCCAAATCTTCCAGGGATGCACCTCCTTCACCTGCAAAGAGCAAATTCTCCAAGTACAATCTTATACATGTATATATGAGAGGTTAGATAAACAATATATCTAGTGCATAATCGAATATATTCATCAACCATGATACATGAAAGAGACTCAACACAATTTTGGAAGAAGAATTATCTTTATTAACAATCAGTGGATGAGATAAGAGTACAACCCAGCCTCTGAGACAAGGACTCCTTTGCAACCAAAGAACTCTGAGTTCTGCTACTCCAAGACTTCTGAAGATATACCACCAGCATAACTTTTCTCTCCAAACTTCATTGATCAATGCCCTCCCCAAGGCCTTTATTTATACTTTGGGAAATAGAGTGGTTTCGAAGGTTGAGGAGGTTGAAACAGTTAGGATAGTTAATGATTAGGACCCAACTAATCTCCATTAATTGTGATTTATATTTTTTAATTTCGAATCAAGATGTACATGACTATTGATATAGGCAACCCGCGTATGACATGCAAGTTGGTTAAAGGAAACACGTGTACACTGATGTATGCGTGTTGTAATGGAGATAGTCGCATACAGTACGCGAGTTGTCAATGTAAATAGTCACATGCGTACGTGAGTTGCAATGAGGATAGTCACATATGCAACTCAACACTTAGAAAAATAATATGGAAAGCTGGTTCAAGGGTAAATGCATCCCATGTCATGCCCATCTATAGTGTTTTGGCAAACTTCAATCCTAATATGTCCTTTTGTGTACCAACATAAGGAATGTCGGCATTTGGACGGAGAATTTTCATTTGGGTTGATAACAGATGCCCCCTAATGTGTGAGATTAGAGGGAAACGATGGCTGAAATACATTATAATCATTATCTTGGAGAACTCAGAAGTCCATGGAGCAGAGGTAGTACCTGAAACAAATACATAATAATGTCATATATAAAGTCAAATCTGAGGATGCTATGTTCAATATACTGGAATAGTAGCTCCTTTACAATATTTGAGTACATCATATAGTACGGGTACAAGACCACGTATATTACAAAGGTGTATTGAAGCCACAATATACAATAATGATGATTCTTCAAAGATCTGGAAGATGTGTAAGTGACCACAACATAATCTTGCGCAACTTAGACCATAGATATTAAAACTAAGGTCTTCGTCAAAAATCCCGAAGAACCAATACAATCCAAACCATGTGAATAGATATTATTGAAGTTGAACATGGATAGGATTCAACAGATTGTCAACCAATAGGTGATAATCGACAACTAAAGCAAAGGAATTCACAAAAATGAAAGTGAATCCTAAGGTACGATCGTCAAAACTCTAGGTCTTCGTCGTCAGGAAGTGCTGATGCGGAACCATACTATGATGAGGAAGGCAATAGATTCTCCAACGGATCACAAGAGTGACTAGGAATTGGGTAAAGGAAGGAAGACATAAGTAAGAACAGATAAGACAATGATGGAATCAAGATATAGATCAGATACAGGGTTAAGTCCTTGAACAGTGAGCACAACACAGAGATGACCCAAGGTAGCTTTTAACTTTACAGATAGTACATCTAGAATTATCTGTCATGTAGGAGACATGATCAGATTCCCAAGGTAGAACTGACAAGAGGAGGAGTAAGAAACTCAAAGTAATAGCTGAACTGAAAGTGAACACTGAGACATGAGCATCAGAAAAGACAGAGAGTGCTATGTTCAAGGAAGACATGCTGCCACTGACTAAGAACCAAAATAAAACTTATTCCTTATATTCCCTTTTAAATTTTAATGAGTCCAGAAAAGTCAAATCAAGTCTCTCTTCATTTTTTGGCAAGCTTGAAGAGAAGAGGGAATAATTCTTGACAGTGTCACTGATTCGTGGATTTTATGAGCCTGAACTAGTACATGCTCACTTGGTTCTTTCATGTTTAGAGAGTCTGAAAACTCCAAAGAAGACTCCAGGGGGGTCCTTTTTCATCCAATTTAGTCTCCTGAGACCGAAAAAGTATAAAACATACCACAAAAGAACTCTCTTAACTTCCGTAGAAGAAAAGGTGAACCTTTTTTGTACTTAGTCAGGGAGGTTCGAAAAAGGTTAAATTACCACCTACCCAAAGCTCCTTTGAGAGCAGCATATAGCTTGAGTTTTATGAGTGTGAAGGAAATCAAGATCACTTGGAAAGATCCATTTGAGTATGAGAAATGGGGCTTACAACAATAAAATCGATGCTTAATGAGAATGACAAAGACATGAAGTACACTGAGAATATTTTTCATGTTTAGGTCCAGAGCACGAAAAAGAGAAAACTAAGCTCATACCGGGTGTTCCTTTTCCATAAATTTAATCCCTCAGGTCTGGAAAAGTGATAAACCTATACCTGAGAATACTCTTCTCAATTCCGTAGAAAAGAGAGTGATCATTTCTCGTATTATTCCACATGGTTCGAGAAAGAGATAACCTACCACCAATGTGGATGCCCATTCACATATTCTTAATGAGCTTGAACGGACAAGTTTACTCGGCAGTCAAGTCTGTTTTGAGGAGTTAGACCTAGGCCTAAAGAAACTCCATAAAGGCGAGGAGTCTTATAAATGGATAGCTTGTAAAAAGATACCAAAATGAGGCTCAATTTGGCGTGAAAAATAGCTAAAAAGACTCCCCTAAACCTATGACAGTTGTAGCTTGAGTATCGAAAGACAATAAGTAGGTTCTAAATGAGGATACTCATGGGAGGAAAGTCCTATCCACGGAAGAACAATGGTATGAATGAGGAACTAATGGTTAAAGATACCATAGTCCATGGTCGAAGTGTTAATGCTAGGATTAAGATGGATTAGGTATAAATGCAAAATGCATGTGAAATGACCAAAAACCATCCTATATGAGCAAAAAAACAACTTTAAATGACCACAAACCTGTCACATGGAAGAAAAGATATGGCATTAGTTTTTAAAAAATATGAACTATAGGGAAAAACCCACTTTGAAAATAATTTTTCTATAGATAGTTCAAAATATGAATAAAAAACTCACCATTTGATTTTTATCCAAAAAAGACAAATTTTACCTCTATCTTTGATTGCTCGGTGTGGACAATTCGGTGGACAATTCTCAAAACCGCAAGTGCTGGGTAAAACTACATTCCATGCTCTTTCATTTGATCCAACCAGTTTTCAATTTTGGACCCAAATTTTATATTTTCAAGCGCACTCAAAGCATGAACACTGTGTATGCAGGTATGGTATGTTGATAGTCGTGTACACGCATTCTATACGCGGGTTGCTCGAAGGAAAGTCACGTACAGTACGCGAATTTCCCAAAGGACAGTCGCGTACACTACGTGAGGTAGAAAAATTATATATAGGGTCAAAAATTCAATTTTTTATATGAATCTAATGGTTTTAAATTGCTTGATTATTACATTGAAAGATGGTGCTTGAGTGGAGGGAGAGGGAACATGAAAACATGGACCAAGAAGCTCCACAAGATTTCCCCATGGTGAATGTTTTACGTCAGATTGGGTTATTGAAATTCTTCTGTACCTCACCTATGCAGTCAAATGTTCGCCTATTAGAGTTTTTGATAAACTATTGGGATCACGATCTTGGCATGTTTGACCTTCAAGGTGAGTTTCTAGAGGTTACTTTGGAAGATGTCTATTTCATTATTGGTTTATCACAACGAGGAGCTCCAGTGAACTTGGAAGGTACCAACAAAGCCGATGACCTTCTAAGTGTACAGAACTACATAGACATATACTGTGAGCCTGGCACTCAAAAGAGGGGTAGTTGCATCCCTATTGTTCACATTCTCAACTTTCCTTTACAGGTATTGGTGAGCACTATAGTGAGGGTTACAGGGACATCGTCACTTCACCTTGCAACTCGAAACCAAATGATACTAGCAGTGGACTGTATACAGGGATCCCTATATGAGTATTGTTAAGGAGTGATCCCGATAATGAGGAAATAGCTCTTTGACTGCAAAAGAGGCAGGCGGAATAATTTTGGTTATTCCAGCATGTTAGTAGCCTTTTTCTTTGAGAGGGTGCTAGGTTTGAGTCCTGCAGTACCATTTCCAGTTCGTTCTCCCCGTCAGCCTAGGCTGAGTACCTAGGCTGAGTAGGTGGGGAGAGATATTCCTCCACCAGGGAGGTGGTGGATCGGTCCAGAGTTTCTATCACGATGACTTCTAGTTTTGGTGGGAGCGATAGTTACCAGCTTTGGAGCAGTTTCCATATGCTGGGTTAGATTTCCGAGGTGATACTGACCTTGTCCTCCCTCCTGGAGGAGCATGGGGAGAGTCAGGTATTTTTATTTTCAAAATTTAAAATTTTTATGAATTTTAATTATAAAGATATATACATATGTATAAGAGTTCTAATCCTTTTAAAATGTCAAAATGCAGATATTGGACCAGTCCACCCTGTTGCGCATCCACGCATGTATGTGCATCCTGTGTTGGGAGAGGACCAGGTTTTAATTCGGGTTCTTGAGGGAAAGTTGTCCAGGCTTACCCAGAGAGTACCTACCTTACGCATTGATCATAACCCTATTGTCATGTAGGAGCTACTGGTTGGTATACCACATTTCTGGATACGCCTTATGAGGTGGGTAGCGAGAGCAGTACTTGTGTATATAGATGTTGTTGAGGCTATTGAAGCCGAGGATGATGAAGAAGCCCAAGTACAGGGTGATCAGGATGATAGGGGGGACCAAGGTGGTCCAAGTGACCAAGGTGGTCAAGCTTAGACTTAGGATCATTTTATGGAATTTGATCCATGTTTTGTATATTTTTTGTATATTATACAGTTATGACTGGATCTGAGGATCAAAAACTTGACCTATCTATATGGATAGATATTCACACACACACACACACACACACACACACACACACACACACACACACATATATTACCGATTTTATTTACATGTATTTTGTAATGTGTCTGCTGTATATTTTTATGCAAAATGTGTTAAGTGCTAATTCAAGATATAATTAGCATACACATTAGTTAATGAATTTTGATTTCTTGGAATATGATTGAATATAATAAACTCAAAATTTCTTTCCAATAACCTAACTTGCATAAACTGACGTAATAGAATAGGGTTCTGCACCTGATAAGTTCGATTGAGCTAGGAAACCACCAGCTAAGAGTCCAGTCGGACTTTCAGCTGAGTGATACCACATGACAAACCATCCCATAAAAGCTCAATCATAGCCCTGTATTCAGCCACATTATTGGTAGCAGGACCTAAGCAAGCGCCTCCTGAGGTGACTAACTGTCCTCGGGGCGAATAAATGACCCATGCAGCTGAAGCCAAATTACAAGTGTGGAAACTAGCACCATCAGCGAAACCTACAAACCACTCGGAAGACATATGTAACAACCAGCAGATGGTATAAAAAACACAAACCGACGAACGATTGTACATAAAAATACATACAATAAAATACAGGAAAAAGCGCTAAGCCTAAGCATAGTACTTTTTCAGGTAGAGCCCATTTCTAGCCTCATGCAGCTTATTCCCTTCGAAATCAATCAATTCATATGCGCCCTTCTTTAACACCTTTGACATGAAATAAGGTCCCAACCACATAGACCTAAACTTTCCTGCCCCCAGGGGTTCTTTCTCTTGATCCCAAAGCAAAACAAGCTCCCCTTTAGAGAAAATTCAAGGCTTGACCGATTTATTGTATTGGCTTTTTACCCTATTTTATGAGCTTCGTTTACTGTCAGCGCATCTTTGCGCTACTCATCTAGATGTTCTAAATGTAATAGATGTTCTTCCAGCTCAGTCATATCAGGTAACACATGAATAGCAATTTTTAAGGACAGGATTTTGCATTCAACCAGGGTAACTACTTCCACTCCATGAACGAGTTGGAAAGGAGAAAACCCTATAGCAGTTTTCACATTGGTTCGATATGGACAAAGTGCAGGATACAACATGATGTGCTAGTTGGAATGGGCTACATTAATAGTACATTTGAGAATAGTTTTCAAAGTTTTATTAACAGCCTCAACTTGACCATTTGCTTGACGATAGAATGAAGATGAATGTTCTTATCTAAACCCTAGCATAGCGGTCAATTCAATCATCATACTATTTTGGAAATGACTTCCATGGTCAGTGACAATCACTTTAGGGATAGCGAATCATGTGATAATTTGGTTGAAAACGAAAAAATATACAGTTTCCCCGTCAGCTTTAAAGGTGGGCATTACCTCTACCCACTTCGTGAAATAATCCACAGTGACAATTATATGTTTGTGCCCCCCAGCCGAGACTGGGTTGCACATCATGTAATCTATCCCCCACTTCATGAAGGGGCCCACTGAGATGACGGGAAATAATGGATCGGGATGCGACCGCATCTTTCTGGTGTAAATTTGACAAGGATGACAGCACTTCACGGCTTCCACACAATCCTTAAAGATTGTGGGCCAAAAATAATCGGCATGTAATATCTTATGGGTCGTTCCTAACCCAAATAAATGACCCCCACACGCTCCACTATGGGCATCATTTAGGACAATCTCAGCTTCTTTGTGAGTAAGACAACGACGCAAAATGAAATCTACCGCCCTACGATATAAAGTATATTCAATAATGAGGTAGGTCTTGGCATGTACGCGTTGTTTACGCCATTCTTCCCGTGAGAAGGTTGCAGGGTACTTCAAAGTCTGGAGATAGATAAGTATATCTCTGTACCAGGGGTCAGAGGTGGAAATCAAAAAGATATGCTCATCTGGGAATGAGTCTTCTTCAATGGCTACATCTTCCTCTATTGGAAATTTTGCAATGAGCTCAGCAAAAACTAACTATTTTTTTGGATTTGGCAGATTGAAAATCCAACTCAAACTCTTGGAGAATGACTATCCATTTGTTGAATTTGCCTCCAACTATCCGTTGAGATAAAACATATCGGAAAGGATTAACATCCGACACTACCGTCGTAGTCCTCGGTAAGATGTAGTGACTCAACATCTGAACAGCATACACACCTGCTAAGGCCAACTTCTCGACGTGGGAATACCTAAGTTTAGGTCCGGCTAAAGCATGGTTGAGATAGTAGATGACATGCTCTTGGACCTTATCATCCTCCTGGACTAGTACTACCCCTATGGTCAACTCAGATGCAGCCAAATACAATATAAAATCGCTAGAGTAATCTGGTAGACGCAATAACGGTGCGGACAACAAAGATTTTTTTAATGCCTCGAATGCGATTTGTGTAATTTCGTCCCATACAAATGGGGTGGCATGTTTTAACAGGCACGTGAAACCTTTAGTGATCCTAGCATAATTTACAATAAAACGTCAAAGGAAATTGGACTTTCCCTGCATGCTATGAAGTTGCCTGATAGAATGAGGAGGAGGCAGATTTACAATGGCCTCTACATTCAAAGGATCCACCTAAATGCCTTTGTTAGAAACAATGAATCCGAGTAGTCTCCCTGACTCAACACAGAAAACGCACTTGTGGGGATTCAAGTGAATTTTATAGTATCTGCATCATTAAAAAATCAAATGCAAGTGATCTAGGTGATCAATCCTCTTACAAGAATGTGCTAGAAGATCATCAAGGTAGGGTTCGACAATGGCTTTAATGTCGTGAAAGGAAAAATTCATTGCCTGCTGAAAGGTTGCCCCAGCATTTTTCAATCCAAAAGGCATTTTCTTGTACGCGAAGGTACCCCAAGGACAACTAAAAGTTGTTTTATGTTGGTCTTCCAATTTAATTTGGATTTGATTATATCCAGAGAAACCATCCATAAACAAAAAGACTTCACTTCCCGCGCAAGCATCAATAATTTGATCTATAAATGGCGTGGGATAGTTGTCCTTATGATGGGCTTTGTTTAGATCTTGAAAGTTAGTACAAACGTGTATAGTCCCTTGCTTTTTGTCAATAGGAACAAGGTTGGATACCCATTCTATCAAAGCTATGGGATAAATGAAACTAGCTTTTAGCAGTTTCTCAACTTCATCCTTCACTGGTGCTGCTTTACGCAGGTTGACAGGTCTCAACTTTTGTTGAAGAGGTCTAGCATCAGGGTATGTTCTAATTTTGTGCTCGACTATTAATGGATCAATTCCTGGAATCTCCTCATACGACCAAGCAAAAACGTCGTGGAATTCCTTAAATAAGGCCATATAGATCACAATCTCCTCCACAGAGCAATTTGCACCAATGTGTACATTTTCCACAACGTTTGGATTTATAGAGATGTGGATAGGGATAGTAGTGAAAATGTTTTCCATATTCCCCTCAGCAAACATTCCTTCCCTCAGTAAGGGATTAATGGGTGTATCAACATCACCTGCCAGTCTCATATGGAACTCCTGGTTCTCTATCCTCCTTAACTCTGGAATAAAATAGGATCGATGGTGAAGATATTCACAGATATTATCTCGTCCGCACATGGATTCCAGAATGGCTTCATCCGAAGGTAAAACCATATCTAAGCAATCTCTAGAATGCAAAGAGTTCTCTTCCCAAGTAGGAAAATAGGCTTCTTCTAGTTCCTCTGAGACTGTGAGAGGGACTGGAATGGGATCAATAGCAATATGGACGATAGCTTGATAAGCCACTTTCGGTGCCGATAAGGGCACTTCAGGTTCATGGTGGGAAGGAAGAACCCAAGGATCAGTCCTATCAACAACCGTAGCTATGTACTTCCCCACACTAGTAGAACCTATATAATTAATCGAAGCTAGAAAATCAAATGTGCCCATCAATGATGCATACATTCCAGCCCCTAAGCTCTCTGAAGCAGGTCTAACTTGATCAACCAATGGTATGGTGAACTCGTCCGTTTCATGCTGCCTTTTTGAGTAAAATTGAGTTGTTCAATAGTAACCAACTTCCCTTCGTGTGGAAACACTACCACCCAAAAAATGGATGATGCAATAGCAGACATGGTGTATTTCCAACTTCTCCCCAAGAGCAAGTTATAATCCAAAGGTGCATCAATCTCTACCTCAACAGACACCGCTTTCCCTGCCAACTTAATTTTGAAAGTCGATAGGATACCATGTGGACGGAATGACCTTCCTTAGAAAGCAGTAAGTAGGGTGTTCAATGGAACTAGCTCTAGGGATACAAGATATTTCCAAGAAGACAAGGACATAACACATGTAGAAGCACCCTCGTCGACAACTACCCTTCCAATGGTCTTTCCACCATGGATGACATCTATCGATAAGGCTACATGATATGGCAGGTGAATTTTGACATCAGACAGATTAAATTTCACCATTAGACTTGATGAGTCGATACTGCCTAAGCCTACTAAGAGTGCATCCCGCTGGGAGGGACAACTCTGTAACACCTCTAAAGTCGACATTGCACAAGGAGTCTTGGCTAAGTCTTCAACTACAATGTAGTTGGCTGCAGCCCTAGCATTAGGACTATGCAAGGTTTTCTTAAAGACACCTTTCGATATCTTGGGCATAATTTCGGCAGGTTTCTCAATCGTGAGAGGGTTAGAAGTTTCACCTATCGACTTACCCTTCTCCGAGGTCTCTTTTTCATAGTTCTTGTTCCTGGTCTATAGTAAAGTTTCAGATCGAACCATGTTGATATAATTGGGGTCAGGAGCATTTGGGGTGCCCCCTGCTACATTTGAAGCTGAGGTAGAATTATGTCCTTGGGGAAAAGGATCCTTCAGGACAGCCAGTTTTTGGCCTTTTAACAGCTTCTGAGCTTGTTCCATAAGGGGACATAGATGGGTCATGTGATCTTCATGGCACAACTTACATGGGAATTTCACCTTCTTCTTTCCTTTCTTTCCCCCATCAGCATTGTTTGTGGGTTTTTGCTTGTTTTGGTTTCCCTCACCCTTTTTTCCTCTCTTCTTTTTCCCACCGTCCTACTGATTGCCCTTCTGAGAGGTTTGTGCAAAAACATTTGCATTTTGGGGTGAGGGGGCAGCCTTTGCTACCTCCATCGTAGAATGTTTTATGGACAGCTATGGAGCTATTAGCCAAAGATTTTACAGTGCGATAATTCATGGAACCAACCACACCATCGGCATGGGGTCCAGGCTTAGGTTTCTCTACATTGTGCGTTGGCCTCGGTGCCTCAGGGATAATCTCATATAAGATCCCATATTGAGAATATATCAAATCTAGTTGTTGGGCCCTGAGGATAGCTGCTTCCTCATTCGTCACTCCCGAAGTAGATACATCCTTAGATATATAAGGCAATAGGGATTTAAGGAACCATTATAATAAGAACTCGAGAGGAATAGTGGCTTTTATAAGGCTCTTATGTCTTCTCCACTCTTGGATGTGATCTGAAATATGAGTGGCCTTGTCCTGTCAAAAGGTATATAACAAGTCTGTCCTAAAATCATAATGGACAGGAAGCTGGAAGTGACTAAGGAATGCATTAGCCAAGTCCCAAAAACTGCTAAACGCAGTAGAAAGCAATTCAATGTACCATTTTGCTGCAGTACTGGTCAAAGTTCTTTGGAATAGCCTTAACCAAACTGAATCCTCATTTAGTGAGTTGGAAGAGCACCATAAATGGAAAGTGGTGGCATAAGCTCTAGAATCATCACCAAATTTGCCTTCGAATTTTGGGATATCCGAGGGCATTTTGGTAGATACAAGTGCCCAGGAGGGGTCATGTCTCACTAGGTCATTCATTAGCTTCAACAAATCTGGAAAGTTTAACGTTGCCAGGAAAGGGAGCTTGGGTCTAACCAGAGCACTAAAAGTACCGATTTCGGGATCAGAGGGACTTGCCCCCATATTCCCATATGTGAAGGTGGGGTTTCCCCCTGCCAATAGTTGTGAAGTGGATGGGTTTCTTTGGAAAGGATTCCATCCATAAGCCAGCGGATTTTTTATGTGTGGTGCAGTATAAGAGGTTCTAGTTGCCCTAGTCGAAGCTAGGGTTTGGAATACAGGAGCAGGTATCCCTCCGCTAAAAAGCGAAAAAAAAGAGCTCGTGAACAAAGCTGAAACCGAAGTTTGAAAACCTTGACCATAAGGATTAGTGTTTCCAAACTACACCCCTACATATGAGGGTGTTGGGCCTACATATGGAGTAGATGGGGGAATGTGCCCCCCATTCCAAGGAAAACCGAGGATCCTATAGGACCAGTCTGGGCAATGTGTGCGAAGGAAGTAGGAAATGTAGGTACACTAGGAATCCCAGTGACCATACCACCAGAAGCACCTGCTAAACTTGTGGGAGCTGGTGGTTGAACCACTCGGCTAGCTGGAGTTAACGGTGTAGTAGGTATACTTGTTCTAGGGGCACCTACCGAGGGAGGTAGCACCCCTTCAGCTGCAGCAGCTGAGGTGGAAGTAAAAGAAATTTCTCCTACAGTAGACATTATTCTACCCACAGGGAAACCAGTCACGGGTGGATTGAAAGGATGAACCTGAATGATCATCGAATCGTTTAAGTCAGTTAGAGGTGAATTAAAATTCCTTGCAAACTCATCAGACTGCAAGTCTTCTATCTCAACTGGGTTTAAATTAAAATGGTTTGCCCTAAGTTTTGGTTCACCCGAAACTTCACTAACTCTTATCGGTTCGAAAGAACCATCTGTGTCCAATCTTCGCCTTTGAGGGGGAGGTGGAGGTTCCAATGTGATAAGCGAAGGAAGGTTTTGCAACCTTCATGACATTTTGATATATTGGTCCTCCATAATTGTAAATTGGACTCTTCACACCTTAAGGTCGGCTAAAAACATAGACAAACCATAGAGCAATCACTACAAAAATTTCCTAAAGTCTCAACAATCACAAGGGGTAAAAGATATGCTTTCCTGAAGAAAGCTGAGAGACAGTTTCTTGGTGTCCTTGAAGAGGTTCTTAGGCACAAGCAGAGAAATCACCCACCACCCTCCTACACTTTCAACAAGGGTTACCTTCCAAGCCCGTCCAAGGTGAACCATGAATAGCCTTCCAGTTTACCTATGTATAAACCCTAGGTGTCCAAGAGACTAGAGGCTACCTTAACTATATCAACAGTCTGGGGGGACAGTCACAAGCCTGATTTATATGCATGGGTAGAGTAGCAAAGCCCAAAAATCTGTCTAGGATAGAATCCGCAGATGCGTAAAAACTTTGGTCTACGTTATGACAAGGAATCGGAGGGTTATCTCCTCAGTCCAATGCCTCCACGTGGCCTCGTGCTTAGCTCCCGTTTGAGAGGAGCTTCCAAGATGCTATCAACACAGAGAAGGATTTACCTATCGATTGGCCAACTACGTCTGAATATAAGTACTTATGGGGAGTTTACACTTCCTATCCCACAAGTCTAGCCTAAGCTAGTAGATGTATGACCCTATAAAACAAAAATTACTAATAAATTTTAAATTATAGCGTTCATTTTAAGGGTTGTTCTTAATCAGAGGGTAAGTGGTGTTAATGACTATGATATTATTGACTCGATAAGAAAAGTAAAATAGGTGTATAAATGAATTCCAACGCAAATTATCACTACTTAAAGCAAGCTTCTTTTTCTTTTTTTTTGTAAATATGAACTAATGAAAATGCAACTAGGAAAGAGAAAACTAAGACTTATTTTTGTAATTTTTGAAATTTTATTTAAAAACTGAAAGTAGAACTACCATATGCAATTCAAATGCAAATGTTTCCAATGCTTTTCTTTTCACTTTTCAAATTCCTCAAAGATTACTATGCACCTAAATGCAAAAATTCTTGAGTATGCTTGAATCATCAAACTATATAAAGTAAGCAAAACTGAAGTATAGAAGACTTATAAGAACCAAAGATCAACCACCTAAGGAAGACTTGGAAAACACCTAGGTTGGGAAGACACAAATGAATGAAAATCACTGAAATCAATCAAATGCAAGTGACAAACCAACACTACTTGGGAATAGCATGGGATATACGATATCTAGAACCTTGATCACTGACTGGGACACACAGCACTTGGACCTATCACCCAATAGGAAAATCCACTTCAAATTGCTAAAAGAAAGACAATCCAACCAATAAAAACTCAAGGGCTTACTGAAAAGCACGAAGTATGGTTAACAAGGCTATCAAACCTATAGTGAAATGCCAGTACTAAAGACCACAAAGCAAGACAAAATCCAAAGAAGGACAGGGACAAGCAACCCTACCCAAAAATTTTGTTGCTAAGGTATGTACATGACTGTCTAGTTGAGTAACCCGCATACTGTACGCGACTGTCCAATACAGCAACTCGCGTACACAAACCTCTATACGCAACTGTGTAGCATAGCAACTCGCATACAAGAGTAAAAATTTTCAAAAAAAAGAAAAATTATAAAGGTCTTTAAAACACCACTACAAGTCCAAACCAAGACAAAAACCACACACTGAATCAAAGCAAAGACTGGGCAAGGATCTACAGGATTAACCCACAGCAGGCTGGGCTCCCCAGCAGAGTCACCAGTTCTATTGTTCAGGATTAAACACCCTTGTAACATAGGGTCTGGGGTTACCAACTTACTACTAACCTTGCAGACAATCAGCTTTAATAGAGTACAAAAAGGAAATAGGAAGAAATTCTTGACTCACCCGATTACCGACAGTTGATCCAAGCTTGATCTTCTTCCGCTCTGCTTCTCTCCAAAGCTTCCAGAGATGCACCTCCTTCACCTGCAAAGAGCAAATTCTCCAAGTACAATCTTATACATGTATATATGATAGGTTAGGTAAACAATATATCTAGTGCATAATCGAATATATTCATCAACCATGATACATGAAAGAGACTCAACACAATGTTGGAAGAAGAATTCTCTTTATTAACAATCAGTGAATGAGATAAGAGTACAACCCAGCTTCTAAGGCAAGGACTCCTCTGCAACCAAAGGACTCTGAGTTCTTCTACTCCAAGACTTCTGAAGATATACCACCAGCATAACTTTTCTCTCCAAAATTCATTGATTAATGCCCTCCCCAAGGCCTCTATTTATACTTTGGGAAACAGAGTGGTTTCGAAGGTTGAGGAGGTTGAAATAGTTAGGATAGTTAATTATTAGGACCCAACTAATATCCATTAATCATGATTTATATTTTTTAATGTCGAATCAAGATGTACGTGACTATTGATATAAGCAAACCGTGTATGACACGCGAGTTGCTTAAAGGAAACCCGCATACACTGATGTACGCGGGTTGCAATGGAGATAGTCGTGTACAGTACATGAGTTTTCAATGTAAATAGTCACGTACGTACACGAGTTGCAATGAGGATAGTCGCGTACACAACTCAACACTTAAAAAAATAATATGGCAAGCTGGTTCAAGGGAAAATGCATCCCATGTCATGCCAATCTACAGTGTTTTGGAAAATTTCAATCCTAAGATGTCCTTTTGTGTACCAACATAAGGAATTTCGGCACTCGAACAGAGAAGTGCCATTTGGGTTGATAACACACTTATTGTTACATCACTCTTCATATTTTGGAGCTCTAGTTGAATAGTAGGATCTTATTCATCAAGCTTCCAATAGTGCATTGGCATGTTCAACCTTTCAAGTTCCTTATGATGTGTATAGACCACCTTTCAACTTGGCCTATAAATTCAATTTCTTTTCCATAGAAAATGAAATTATTGATCTACTATAAACTCCAGCTATAATCGAATCATCTGATGCAAACTTGAATCTTATGCAAAATTGTTTATAAATGATGTCCCAATCACTTGTCCACCTCTTGGTATTTTCTTAAATGTATAAATTCTAAGGGACAAGGTATAGGGTCTCGGTGATCCTATGAGTCCACTCATGTCTAGGATATTGTATTTTGGTCCATCTCCTCTAACAGAACTATAGATTATCCTTTAGGTCTTCCATGCTTTTATATATATGTTCACCAATTTAACCCATAGGAAGGTCAAAATTTTGAGAACCATGCACTCTACTATCGATGTACAATTTGTCAATATTTGTCCATGTGTTTCCCATGACTATGCAGGAGATCTTTCCACCAAATCTATAACCTCCATTCTCTATTTTTATGGTACATGTGCTTCCATCTATTCATCAGATCTTGTAGTTGATTTAGTCCCATAAAACATTTTAAGGTCACACAGTTCTATTCCAATCCATCACATATATCTTTCAAAGTATATACACCTTCATTAGAACATATCATAACCTCCTATATTCCAAATTTCCATTTCTTTCTTTGAATATGTGTCAAAATAACAAATCTTTCTCTAGCTCATCTCTCCCTCCATTGTGGTATTTATGTAATCTTCTTTTCACACAATGACATTATAGATGTTCTCTAGGATTGAAATTTGATCTTCATTGACAATTCCAATTAAATTTTATCCTTTAGCTATATCTAGAGGTGCTATCACATGTAGTTCATATTTTTTAAAGGAAATTCTTCTCTTCTTCATATCCATAATTTCTTTGTTATCAAAGGCCCAATATATCCCTGACAAAGCAGGATAGGGGTATTTTTCATTCATGATTTCTATTACTTCAAAATCAGTTGTGGTCTTCACTCCATCTATGTTTACTTCAATCTTCTCCACATTACCAATTGGATAGATATTATGTTGGTTAACTAATATCATATAAATGGGTGATTAAACTAGCTTTGGTGATCCCATCAACTCCTAACATTTATTTGGAAGGATATTAGCATCTAAACCAATATATAGCATTATGTCCTGCATCTCATATCCTCCTAAATCCATAATCAATTTAAATTATCTCCCTATCCTTATCTTATTTTTAACCTAATCTAAGATTTATTTCAAGCAAATTAGCAAAAGTAGGTTCACTATCTTCTAATCTTATAACCCATCTCATGAACATCTCTGCCAATTTCCTAGTAACACTGAAATCATTCAAAATATTAATACATTACTCTAAGAAGGTATTTACGTGGTATTTGTGCTCTTTGTTCTCCTTATTTAGTATCCTATTGTTCCTTCTCTCTTAGTAGCTCCTTCAACAACTCTATAACATCGTGTAATAATTTCTTATGTTGTGTTGCATCAAACTGATGGGGTGTCACAGCAACTTTCTTTATTTTTATTTCTAGAATCTTGTGTACATCCAAGCAAGTTCTTGCTCCTTATAGAGTGACAGCATGGACACATTGGGATTCTCTTTGCTTCTTCCTAGGTTCAGCAGTAACCATGTTCAAGCATATTTTATTTTCTTCCCACTTTTCTAAATTTGGGAAATCCTCTATCTCATGTTCGGTGCTATGGAAATATCCAAATGGCATGTCATGTTTGGTACAATACCATGCAATGTGTCTAGTTTATCCATTGTTAAAGCAATTAACTTTCACCTCCAAATACAACCCAACCTATACCTATGGAGCCTCCTCTAAATATACTTCATCCTCTAGCTCCATTATTCTTTATCCCATGTACCTAATAAGAATTAGCAGTCCATTCCCTCATTAATTATAATCCTCTACGATTATTAAAATCATGCCCCATTGACTTACATAATACACAAAAATAGGTGTTAGTTGAAATTTGGTATGTATGGTCTTAGTCAAAGTTCGATGTGTATGGTGTTAGTTGAATTCTGGTATGTAACATAACTAGGAATTCTCATGGACCCAAGCTTTGCAAATTTCACACCAATCTAGTTTTTCTCTAATAGGGAAAGGATTCAATGCACTTGTCATGGTTTAATTTTCCAACAACAAGCATTCATTCTTGAGATGACCCTCTATCCTACACGTAGTGCACCATAGCAACTCATGCACAACCTTTCATTTATCTATTTCTTACAATTGATTCGTCAATGTATCCAAATGACTCTAAGCCTATGTCATTCTAACTTATGACTCACCTCCTCTTGGAGTAGACTCCAAGCACATAAAAATCTTCAAGTCCTCTTCCAAATAGATTATATTCTACTAAGCAAGGGGAATCATGATGTAAAGGAGTAAATGATCAATAAACCAGTCCCTATGTCACACATCCTACAATCAAAAAGACATTTCCCCACAAAATCCTTGAATATTTGATCATGATCCTATAATATTTTTCCAACTACTTGCTTGGCTTGTTTTATCTCTATTATGAATTATTGTTATAACTTAGCTATTTGAAATTATTTGATTAAATCAATCCTTATATCTACTAAAGTCTCAGTATGGAAAGCAAGTGCAGTAGTCTTATACTCCATATAATCTCTCTCCCCGAAAGTGGTCTCCAAGTTCACAATATTCATTTTTTCATTTGTAATTTTATTCACTATCTAGAAATATTTACAATTAAACCATCGATTATCAACATCTTTCGTTCCAGACCCATCGAACAATGGAAGTCTAATACCCATATTCTTATTCAAATTCCTTTCCATTGTATGACTCTTAGGTGTTGTTTCTCCTACTTTATGTTGAATCATCTCTCTAACTTATATTACTATTGAAATTTTTTGCTTCTCTTAAGCATGTAGGGATGGTTCAAAAAGGGGCTTATACCAACTCACATCTTTAGAGCCTTCTTCATTAGACCTAGAATTTTTTCTAATATTTGAATGTGCAAACAATTCTATAACCACTGAAGTGTCCTCACTTGCACTTGAATCATCCTCAGATTCACTAAGGGCATATCCAGTTTCCTCATTATTAATGTCAAACTCGTATGATTCCTCTACATCTCATACTAGCAAATGGGATCCAACAACTGCTACCTTTTTTCTTTGGCATACCCTTTTGAGGTTTATTCATCTATGTCATTCCTCTTTGATGGATTTTCATCTTCTTACTCTACTTTGTGCTCCCTTCTGGTGCATTCTCTTCCACAACACTCTGTAACAATGCTCCCTTTCTTCTATTATTGCTTCTCCGAGAGATAATACCTACAATGTATTTTTCCCCTCTTCTTCAATTTGTCCAACTACACGCTCTAAAGAACTTATTTCATATATTTATACCATTCTTATTTTCTATTATTATGGATCCAATATCTCATCATATCCACTTTAGTCCCCAACCACCCTCCCCACCAACATGAGGGTTATTGTTTACATCCCTCCAAGAGCCATTTACATCAATAAATTTTCAAAAGACAACATTTTAATCCACAAATATATGATTTTCAACAATCTTTCACTTGTCCTTGGGGCGGCAGTGGGGGCACGGTTTTCATCACCCCGGATGGAGAATTGGAATTCAGTTTTTCTTGGGAACTGGGAAGCGAAACTAATAACATAGCTGAATCTTTGGTGCTATGGCAAGGACTTCAAATTGCCAAACTCAGGGAATCAATAAAATTATCGTGCTGGGGGACTCGAGAGTAATAATTCAAGCCCTATCTGAAAACTCTCTTCCATCCCAATTGCATCTCCAATAGATGATTAGGAAAATCCAAGCTCTGGTCTCCTCCTTCCACAAAATTGAATTTTTTCATATTTTAAGGAGTTCAACAGGAAAGAAGACCGAGCTAAAAACATAGGCGTTGCTCTTGGTTTCAGATTCTTAGAATTTGTAATGGGGTCAGCTCCTTCTGCAAACCCCCATAGAACCTTGGCCTGGACCAAGGGGCTTAAGGCTTTAACTTCCCCCCATGTAAAAAGCTTTGAAGGACCGTGAGACGCATGCCCCATCACGTGGCATGATGGAATCCTCTGTAATGGTGTGTGTTCAAGGACTGAGAGATTTATTGCATGTATGCCTGAACGCTTGCACTCATTGTGTTGATGGTTTCCCATCCCATCCACCTGATGCGAACCCATACATGAATTCACAGGTAATTATGGAAAAGCAGGGTGGATTCGGTGGTTTGTTTATTAGATAGGTCATGGGAATTGATCGACGTTTTATGTTTTGGGCCAACTGCTCCATCAAGGAAATTATGCTCTAGTTTGTTTGGCTATGCAAGGATTTTGTTGGTTTGTCTGCTTCTGAGAAGGATTGTGCTCAGGTTCTATCTGTTATTCGCAGTATGGAAGCTTCCTATGAATCCAATGGTTCCTCCCTACCTACTTAATTCATCAAAATAGACATTTAGGAAATGAAGAAAAAGATCGAAGGAATTAATAGGGTTCTCAGCAGGATTGATTCTGAGGGTGCTCGTCGGTTTGATAATGTTTACAAGGACATGGCGCATGTGAAGAAAGAATGTGAACGCTCAATTACTCACACAGGGAATTTTTTGATAGGTATGCTAGCGGATTTGGAGATTAAGTTCGAGAAGATGGAGTTGAAGGTAGCAAAGCTGGAAGTGGCGAATTTCCCAGGTTCCTGTTCTCGCCATGGTGAGAAAACCAAATGAATTTAGAACCTATAGTCTCAAATTTTAAATTTTGATAGCTGGTTGTTGTTCCTGTGTTTAGCTAGAAGCACCTTTGTTTATTGTTTATGAATAGAACTCTATATATTGTAAGTTGTAATAATAATGGCACTGTCTGAACTATAGGAAGACTTGCATATCTGAACTACTTTGTCGATTCCACAAGGGCGCCTATGTTATCTCTGGACCTATGTTTTTGTGGTTAAACCACCTATAAATATAACTGTTTTTGTCAAAAAAAAACAATATTTCACTTGTCCTATCCTAAAACTCTTTTAAAAGTGTTGAATGATGTGATGCAATTAATAAAAAAGTAAACAATATATAATTATATAATGCGAGTATACCAAAAGTCAATAGCATAGGTCCATTTAATATCTAGGTTTTTCAAATTTTCTACCTTTTCATGACTCCAAACCACATATTATTCATCTTGACATATAATATTAAGTTCAACCTATCTTTCAATCCACTCAGGTAATCAAAAGGAAGCTCAACAAAGAAGATTATTGAATAAAATTACTTGTGTTTCCACCATTCAAGGTCTTGATGCAAGTTTTGAGTCTCTTTTTTAGAAAACTCCCCTTTTTTGAGGTCATACATTCTTGGATATCCTTTTTTGAAAGTTTCCATGGCATGTATGTGTTCCTTTATGTAAGAATATGCTATGTCCCAACAACATAACCAACTATTGACACCAAATATCAAACCCATGGTTCAGTTCACGAGCCAAGAATAAAGCCCACTAGCATCAACATTTTCAATACCTTATCAGGGTAAGGTCTCATCTAAGACACTAGTGAAAATCATAAGAGAGGATTGTAAAAATGAAGAAACATAACATGTTGCCTAAACATCCATTTAATCACTACAAATCATTTATCATTCAAGAAGACAACAAAAAAATAGACAAAAAATAAAAGAAATTTTAAGAGGGAAGAAACACATCACTCGTTGCATTTTATTCTTCAAAGGCTATTATATACATAGTTATTATAAATATCAACCTACAAAGATACAATATAGTATAATCGTTACAAAACACATTTCTTAAAGGGTGTACATGACACGATGCACATAGTGCACAAAAATCTACGCAACTTCCAATATATCCTCTACCATGCATAGAAAATTTGAGGTTTGCAAACTTTAATGCACATAAGTTCAAAACTACAAAATAGGGTGGCAACAAGAACCCACTTTCCTTCACTTTGAATTAGTTGAAGGAGCAAAATCAAATTATGTATGGAGTTGTAGGAACAAGGTTAGATACCATGGATAATGCAAGGAAATTGTTGGTGATGGTTTAAAGTTGAACTATTAGAAATTGAATTATGTCTTCATAGCCCTCCTTCAATATAGAAATTATTGGGAAGATGTTAAAAGAGAGTGTAGAAATTTCAAACAAGAAAACATTGTAGACATTGAAGAAAAGATGAAGGTCAAACATTTGAACATTTGTAGTAGGTTGCATCAAATTTTAGTGGATTGAGGGATAGATAGATCAAACCTTCTCAATATTTAATGTGATATAACTAATATGAAGAACAAAAATTTTAATGAAAAGCATGCAACTCCTAGAAATCAAACTTAACAATGCCTTTCAATATAGTGTTTGGAAGGAATTGTACATGACTTGTCTACTTGTCACCATAGAGCATTATAGGCATCTCAATTATCCATCATCATCCATGGAAATATCCTTCATTGTTGCACACAACATAAGGAATTCCTACCCTTTATTTCTTCAATAGTCCCTTGAAGCACACTTCCCTTATGATGCTCTTTTATATGTGCAGAAATAGTCCAACCTATTGTAATATTTCTGAGAAATGCTTGCAAGATAAATACTTGACTTCTTAAACATCCAAGTAGAAACAAATGTATAGTGGGTAAAGGTGTCAAAACTTTCCCAACTTCTAATCTCACCTAAACCCATCATTATTTCCTCTAAGGTTGGCATTTTCCTAGTCACGTAGTTGATTTTGGTTAATTTCTAGATTTGTAATTATTGGCAATGGAGAGCATCGCATGAACTACGCAACACCTCAACATTCATAGATGGAGTGAGTACTAGATTCAATATAAATGAGAGAATTGATGGAAATACAACTAACATTACTTCTAACCATATAATGTAGGACTCTTATGATTCTCATAAGAAGTGTAAGCAATCCATGCTTCCATAATTACATGAGGAGACTTTCCCACCAACCTCTCACATGCATTCAATTATTGGTTCTAATAAGTCAAATGAGGTAAATGTATTATTTAAGGAACATGGTAGAAAAATAGATGATTTCTAAGGCTGACACTTGTAAAACATGATTTTCTTTTCCATAGGCCCCCTTTCATCTACCCCTCTAGTGAAACCATATCCCATTTAATGGTCTTTATACAACCATCTTAGACCATTATATTATATTCCAACATAAATATTTTCATAAATTCAAGTCATCATAACAAGTCTAATGCATGGCCCATATATGGATATTAACATCATGCATGTATTTTCATTCACTAGTTGGGGCTTGGCCTTGAGCTCCGCACTAACAATGTTTTACATAATCTAATTTAATACATTCCAAGGGTCAAAACTCAACTATTACATTCTCCTCTTCCTTGAAATAACATTGTCCTTGGTATGTCACATGCCCCAATTTTGCAAAAACAATATTATCTTATTTGATTTTATTTAAGGACAATATGTTAAATTTTATGCTAAGTTGTAATTGATGACTCAGCATAGTCAAGGATATTTAATGTAATTCTAAATATTTTTATTATAAATAAATAAAGGTGGAGAGACAACAGTTTAGGAGAGTTGTTTAAAAGAGTGTTTACTGGTCAAATTGGTGGAGGAGACTGGGTGGAGAGCAAACAGGCATGTGGCAGCATCCTCAAACCACTTCCAACTTTTGCAGGTGGCAACCTCCCTACATTTGGGGTCATGATCCCCCAAGAAAGTGGGATCAGAGCAGGTTGCTTAATTAGTGACAACTGACCCAAAAGACCTAGGTAGTCTTTATAAAAATGCCCATTGAAGAGAGCTGAGGCTGCTCATTCTAGGGAAGTGATCATTCAAGTGAATGTACTTCAGAGAAATTCAATGGAAAGGGAATTTGTGGAAAGAGTTTGAGGGGTTAAGTGCTAAGTGATCTAGTGCAGCTTTCCAGCTGAAGGATCTTACTGCTGAGTGGAGAGTGATTACTGAGTCATTGGACTAGTCTATTGTTTGCTTGCTCCACTAGTTCTCAACCAAGGAGACCAGGAACAGGCTCGGGGATCCTGAGGAAGCGTTGTTTGAGTGCTCTCCAAGAGTTTGGTAGGGAGGAATGGCCTCCTAACATTGTTGTTGTCCATCCTAATTAGGTTCTATATTCTTTGTTTTATTGTGTTAGATGGTTAAATGTGAATCTTACTGCTAAATAAATGTTAAATATCTAGTTGTAAAATGTTAGAGTTAGTAATCTTTTGAATTAGTGAAGGAATGAATCTGAATAGATGAAAAATAATTATAATCTGTGTTTTTCCACGTCTGGAAGGACCAGACCGTACTCCAACACAGACAGGGTATTTAAAGTAGATGAAGGAAATCATAAGAGACTGAAATGAATAGATGTTTTATGCATTTCATAAGAGCGGAGCAATTTAATGCATTATATAGGTTACTATTAGAAGAACCAGAGTTTTTGTATCTATGTTTATTGTTTAACCAGTTTATTTATGTAAATATACTCGAAAAGAAATAGCAATAACCCAGAACAGGTAGACGGATTATTATATTAAGAAAATACCCTAGTAGACAAGATGTTATGCTTAGACACAGTACCTTATTATTATTACTGAAATTCTCTTTGTGTTTATCTATTAATCAGTTGCATATGCAATAGAGGAAACACAGTTAAACTACTCTGTCCGCATTCAGTTCAATAAAGGTATAAACTATTATCTATATAGTTTATTTACTAACAATAATAAACTAAGACTAACAGTACTATTAACTAAGGATAGTGTCATGAAAAATATTTATTTTATCAAGAAGAAAACTTATTTAAAAATCTATGCTTATCTTTCAAATTCTTTTTATCATTTTAGTAGATAAAAATAACAAGAATACGACAATAACCAGTATGAAAATAAATATATATTTATGTAAAGAACTGTTCCATAACAGGTTTATACCTGCACGAATAATTACAGGGTCGAAACCCTATATTAAATTTATTGTTTAAAATAAAAACTTTTAAGCTGTAATTCTATTTATTTGGACCATTATTCAATAAACAATTAAAACTATCAAAGACTGGATACAGTCCTTACTGCCACATATGTACAAATGCCATTTAAGAATATTCAATACACAACTGTAATAAATTAAACAAGATTAAAACAAGTATTAGAACCTGTTTGATTAAATTAAAAGAATTAGGTAAACAATGGTTTCATTCAGGAAACCCTAGCTCTTATTCTTGAGCAAACAAAGAGTTATTACAATTTACTCTATAAAGGAGTTACATATACGGATTAAAATAAATAACTACATTATATCAACAAAACAAAATAAATAGTAAATTTATTTATTCACAGTCGAATAGGGTAAAAACCTATTTACACAGAGTGACCAAACGGTATACTGCAAAATGAGTCTAAGCTCGAAGAAAAATTGTCTTAAATTCCATGGCATTACATTAACAAGCCAGAAGGCTGAACTTTAAAACCAAATACAACACCCAGCTCATGGCCGGGACTACCATCGACGAAACGAGGGTTTGTAAACATTTTAGAACCCATTAACATTTAAACTAAATCGTATAGCTAAAAGACGAAGCTAGACAAGCTTCCAACTCATAGTCTCCCATCGACAACCCTATTACAATAGGTCAAGAACCCAAACGATGAACACAGGGCTTACCCGTTTGGAGATGCAGCCTTCGGAGACAGCCAGCAATTGCCTCGTCACAAAATGCAAGCACTGTCTCAAGTTCCTGCAAAGAGTTTACATTCCAGGGTGTTATTTACAAAACCTTTAAACATTGAAAAACCTACTGTAAAAACAACTCGACTATAAATTCTTCTATGTTGAAAATAACACCAAAAATTACCTTAATAAGAATGCTGAATAGTCTAGCAGAGAGACTGTCACTAATAGAAAAGTAAGCACATAAATCTCCAACCCTGCAACTACAAAGGAGCTCAACCAACATCCCACGAAGCCACATCTTCGCACAAGCAATGACAGGCCACGAAAAAAGGCATGTTGGAGTACAAGCCAGCAGCAAACCAAGTGCAATGGAAACCAACAGACTCTTGCAGAGTATAAACGCACAGACATAAAGAAATAGCAACAAGGCCGAACACCAGAGGTCACAGCATGCTATACTTAAGCGTTGGAGCAAGATGAAGTGGAGAGAACACTCACGGCGGCCATGAGACTTGCAGACAACCCGAAGGCCGGCGAGAACTACAAAGAAAGAATAACAAATGGATTAGGGTTGCACCGATTTTATATTCTTCAATATATGGCCAGGAGATGACCACGTGTCTCAAGAAAATCAAGCCATGCAGTGGGTCGATTTTCAATAGTTCTCCTGCGAACAAATAATGCCAATTATTTACGCAGTGATTTTTTAACAAACAATACATAAACTATGATATATGCCCATAAAAATATCCCAACGTGATCATAACGCATGTGTATCATAATGTTGATTAGCGCTGATTTGGTTTAGGATAAAATAATGATTTTCAAGATGTTGACCTAACGAAGGTTTGATAATCACAAAATCATTTATATAACCCCAAAATCCTTGCTTAGAACTTTTATTCTATAAATATATTTATATGTTTTTATGCATTGGTGATTATGCATGTTTATAACTCTTAAATATCAACGTTTCGGATGATAGTCCATTGTATAGTTAGCTAGTATAGAAAAGGAACATATTCATGAATTCTTTTGCATAGTTTAACTTTCGTTTAGACTTGCTTAGAACCCTTCGACTATTATAGTGGTATATGTTATCTACAATGTTGGATATGCTTGGTTCATAAAACAACCTTATCACTCTTAAACCATTCAGTTTTGGGTGATTTTAATTTATGAATTTGAATAGAGTTGAATGGCTTAGCATTAGCATTATCAACATGATTTTACCAAGTTCATTGGTGTTTAAAAACTTCCATAGACACTAGGTGCTTCACATTATGACAATGCTGGAAGTTTACCTTATTGTGTATGTTAAAGTAGTTAGTTTTATAAGTATACAAGATAAACTGTACTCCTTATAAGGTAGAACTATAATCTGCCATAATAACTAATGTAGACATGAGTTAAATGTAAGAGAGGCGTTTATAATAATAATAATAAGAATTGCAACAAAACAACCTTACCCAAGTCTATAATCGTTGGGGAATAACATTGATTGACTTAGGTTTTAAGAAGTGAAGACAAACATCACTCCCTAAGAAACGATGCAGTTGTTTTACACTAATGAAACTTATGATAACAAGAATTTTTACAAGCTGTAAGCTTCCATACAGGATGTAAGTATTGATTGGCTTGATACTCAAGTAATAATACAATAATGTATAAAAAACCAATAGAACAATAATTGCAAGATATGCACATTAAAGTAGAAGTTACCATGCAACAAAGATTACAAGTTTAGAGCCACAGTAAGTATCCTTACTGTCACTACGTTTGATAAAGGAAGGAACTCAATTATTTGAGCTTCGTTTACAAGAAAAACTGAAGAAATTAAACTACGTTACCTCACGGAAGTTGTTTGGAAATTTATCAGCTTATCTACTAAGCATTTTATTGCAAATAGAAACACTTCTTGATACTTATGAATTTAAAATGTTTACTCGTTCGATCATACCTGTAAACCTGTAAGAACCAGTAATCTTTCTGCATTAGCATAAATGCTAAGAAAGCCCAGGATTCAAAGTTAGATTCCACCTACTTGTCATCAAGTAGACTCATCAGTAAACTGAAATAAAATAATACGTAAGTAAACCTTATTCATGTTACAAAAAGGAAACGGTTTAGTTAACGTAATTTGATGTTATGTAATACTAATCATTTAACTATTTCTTTTTCTGCTAACCTTTAGCTGTTAGTAAACCGTAGATTCAGCATTTTATGTTATCTCAAAATTTTAAATTTTTGTGAAAATTTGGTGTTTTGACATGTGGTATTAGAGCACAAGGTTCAAACACTAGGCCTTGATGAATCCCAACTAGATTTTATGAAACAGTAAATTGAATTGTTATGTTGATGTATTTTATTTTAAATGTTATTCAACAGAGAAATTGTTTCTGAAGTTTAACAAATAGGTATGGAAAGGCTGGAAGAATATGCAGAGGAGGAATCTCCATTTACTGAACCAGAAAACTTACCAAGAGATCCTATACCAGAAGATTTAACTACCAATTCCTTAGAACTATTACAAACAGTAAAAGATCTGAAATCTGAAATAAAATCTGTAAAACGAGAGAATGAAAGGATTATGAGGGCTCAGGAGGCGCTAAATCAGATCCCAATAGAAAGGTTTCAAACTGAGGGTAGGGGTAGAAGAACTGAATCAGAAGATACAAGTCATCAACATAAAATTAAAAATATGAAACACACTAAAATTGAAAGTAGTTCATCTTCAGAGGTGTTTGGTGAACAACAAAATTTCCATTCTACTAGTGATAGTAGTGATGACAACCAATACACTAAAAAGAGGAAATACAAACCTTATGAGGAAATTTCTGGGGAATTCAAAAAGATAAAACCACCAGCATTCAATGGAGAGACTGAGAAGGGGGAGGAAGTGGAATCCTGGTTATCTGGGATGAAGAAGTGCTTCCAAATATATAACTATTCTAACCAACTAAAGGCTAGAATGGTTATCTACAATCTCTCAGGAAAGGCTGACATTTGGTGGCAGGATTTGAAGAGAGTTAAGGGAATCAAAGAGAATAATGTAAATTGGACTACCTTCAAGAGATACTTTAAAAAGAAATTTATGTCTGAGTATACTATGAAGAGAGACAAAAATAATTTTATGAGCTTAAGTTAGGATGAATGACAATGAAAGATCTAAACAGCAAATTTTTGAGCCTGCTTAGGTATGTGCCATACCTTGTAGATGAGAAACCAAAGGTACAACGATTCCTCAGCTGTCTACCTTATCATATTAAGGACAGAATTGAATATGACAATCCAAATACTTTGGAAGAAGCTATGAGGAAAGCTAACTTCTGTTTTGAACTGAATCGGAAGAAGGAAAGCATGGCCAACTGGAAGGCCAAGAAAAACAATAATCAGTATGAACAAAAGAAGAAAGATTTTGTGCCCGACAGAAATTCAAGAACAATAAGGCCAAAAATTATCCTAATAAGAATTTCCAAGGAAATAAGAATAATTCTCCAAACAATCAGAATAATTCCAAGGGTAAGGAATTTGCTAATAACCATGGTAATTATACCAAGAACTTTGAGTGCAAAGAACCTGTAAAGTGATGGGAGTGTAATGGCCCGCACTATGCTTCAGTCTATCCTAATTGGAAAAATATTGTCAGCAATATTCACACCATACAGGAGGAGATGACTGTTGGAGAATTAGCGAGGACTATGCCCAGAATCAATGCAGCCTTGGAGAATCGACAAGCATAATATCAAACTTCCATGGTGGAAGTAGAAGGTATGATAAATCAAACCCCTATAACTATTTTGATTGATCCAGGAGCTAATCTCAATTATATTTCACCTAAAATGGTAGAAAAATGTAGGTTTCTTGTTGAAAATTTTGAAAATTCTTGGTTAGTTCAGTTAACCACTGGTGCTAAAAGAAAGGTAAACTTGTTTTGTAAAAGAATGCGCAGTAATTATGGATCATTTTGAAACTGTTGTGAAGCTTAATCTATTACCGCTTGGTTCTTATGATTTACTGATCGGTATGGATTGGTTACAACAACATAGGGTAATTTTAAATTGTTATGATAAAACCTTCACATGTTTAAACAATGATGGAAAACCAGTAAGTGTAAAAGGAATACCTAGAAAAACCACTATCAGGCAGATTCCTGCTCTACATCTTAAGAGAGCTTTAAGGAAGGGTTGCAAAGCTTATGCAGTAACAATAACTGATGAGGAGAGTCTAAATAAGACAAATAAATTAAAATTGGAAAACATACCAGTCTTAAGAGAATATGTTGATGTATTCCCTGAAGAAATTTCGGGACTACCTCCAAAAAGGGAGTTGTATTTCACCATTGAATTGGTACCTGGTGCAGTACCTAGCTCAAAGGCCCCTTATCGAATGAACATACTTGAACTTAATGAATTAAAGTCTCAATTAAAAGAACTAATAGATAAAAGGTATATTCGACCTATTGTGTCTCCCTGGGGGGGCACCTGTCATCTTTGTTAAGAAAAAGGACCAAACCATGCGACTTTGCATAGATTACCGTCAGTTGAATAAGATGACCATTAAAAATCGATACCTGTTGCCCCTCATAGATGATCTGTTTGATCAACTACGTGGAGCCACGGTGTTTTTGAAAATAGATTTAAGGTCTGGATATCATCAAGTTAGGATTAAAGATGGAGACATCTTTAAAACGGCTTTTAGAACTAGATATGGCCATTACGAGTTTGTCATCATGCTATTCGGGCTTACTAATGCCCCAACTATTTTTATGTGTTTAATGAACAATGTTATGCATAAATATTTAGATAAGTTTGTAGTCGTGTTCATAGATGATATTTTAATATATTCAAAAACTGAAGAAGAACATAAAGAACATTTAAAAATTGTTTTGCAAGAGTTACGGGATCATCAACTCTTTGCAAAGTTTAGTAAATGTCATTTCTTCAAGGATGAGATTCAGTATTTAAGTCATGTGGTGACCAAGGAAGGGATTTCAGTAGATCCCGAAAAGATAAAGGAAATCGAAGATTGGTCAGTTCCTAAGGATGTAACAGATGTTCAATCTTTCATGGGAATTACTGGTTACTACCGGAGGTTCATTGAAGGTTTTTCAAGGATTGCAAATCCGATAACTTCTTTGCAGAAGAAAGGGAAGAAGTTTGATAGGCACCAGAAATGCAAGGAAAGATTTAAAAAGTTAAAAACTTTATTAACCAGCGCACCTATTTTAAGAATAGTTGATCCTAATAAATAATTTGTAGTGTGCATTGACGCTTGCAATGATGGCTTAGGCGGTGTTCTGACTCAAGAAGGGCACGTTATTGCCTATGAGTCAAGAAAATTAAAAATTCATGAAAAGAATTATGCAACCTATGATCTGGAATTAGCAGTTGTTATACATGCTTTAAAGATGTGGTAGCATCACCTAATTGGCAGAAAATTTATTTTAATGACTAATAATAAAGGATTGAAGTATTTGTTAGATCAACCTAATCTAAATGCCAGACAATCTAGGTGGTTAGCTTTCCTAAGTGAGTATGATTTCGAAATTCAACACATTAAAGGTAAAGAAAATAAAGTTGTTGATGCATTAAGTAGGAATGCAAGGCTGAATTTTGCAGCAGTTATCAGCACTTATAATACAAATTTGGATGAACAGCTTAAAGCAAGAATAGAACAAGACGAAATTTACCAAAATTTCCAAGCTAAAACTAAAGAAAATCCAACAAAAAGCTTAAGTAAATGGTACAGCTTGAATGCAAAAGAATTTTTACTATATAAAAACAGAATGTATGTACCTAACGTACCTAAAGTTAAGCTGTTAATTTTGGATGAAATTCATAAAAATCCATACCCAGGTCATCCAGGCTATCAAAAGACTATAACTATGATAAGAAAAGAATTTTTTGGCCAAATATGAAGACTTAAGTAGCAAAATATATTTCTAGGTGTTTTGAATGTCAGCAGGTGAAAACTGAACATCAACACCCAACTGGATTACTTCAGCCATTACCCATTCCTAGCTGGAAATGGGAGATAATTAGTCTTGATTTTGTTACTGGACTGCCTAGAAATCAGAATTTAAATGACTCTATCATGGTAGTAGTCGATAAGTTAAGTAAAGCAGCTCACTTTATACCTGTTAAAACTACATATAAAGCTGCAAACACAGCTGATTACTTTCTAAAATAGATTTTTCAATTACATGGAATACCAAAAGTCATAATCTCAGATAGAGATCCTAAATTTATAGGAAAATTTTGGAAGTCTCTGTTTAAAGTATTAAACACTACATTAAATTTTAGTACTTCGTTCCATCCTCAAACAGATGGACAAACTGAAAGAGTAAACCAAGTACTGGAAGATTTATTAAGAATGTATGTGAAAGACCAGCCAGGTAAATGGGAGGATTACTTGCATTTGGAAGAATTTGCTTATAATAATAATTATCAGGCATTAGCCAGATTTAGTCCTTTCAAGATTTTATATGGAAGAAAATGTAATACTCCTATCTCTTGGAGTAATCTGGTGGATAGATTAGTATTAGGTCCTGAACTGTTAAAGGAAATGGAATAAATTGTAAAGCAGGTACAATGTAATCTAAAAGTTGCACAGGATCGACAGAAAAGTCAAGCAGACCTTAAAACAACTCCAAAGGAGTTTCAGGTAGGTGACCATGTGTTCATCAAGGTGAGGCCCAAAAAGAGCTCTCTGAGATTGGGGTGTTGTGCAAAACTAGCACCTTGTTATTGTGGTCCATTTAAAATTTTGTTCAGGATTGGACAAGTAGCTTATCAATTAGCATTACCACCCAATTTAAGAGTACATAATGTTTTTCACATTTCTGTATTAAAGAAATATGTTCATGATGCTACTCATGTTGTTAACTAGAATGATGTATAGATGGAACCGGAAGGGGATTTTCTGGTGGAACCAGACTGTATCCTCAGGCGGAGGGAGATCACACTTCGGAACCACACCATTGGACAGGTGAAGGTGTAATGGAAGCACCTTAGTCCAGAGGAAGCCACCTGGGAATTGGAAAGTAATATGCGAGATGCATATCCAACTCTGTTCTAGGGGAATTATGAGGATGAAGAATAAATAACATCAAGGATGATGTTATGTTCTAAGGGGGTGTGTATGTCACATGCCCCAATTTTGCAAAAATAATATTATCTTATTTGATTTTATTTAAGGACAATATGTTAAATTTTATGCTAAGTTGTAATTGATGACTCAGCAGAGTCAAGGATATTTAATGTAATTCTGAATATTTTTATTATAAATAAATAAAGGTGGAGACAACAACTTAGGAGTGCTGTTAAAAGAGTGTTTACTGGTCAAATTGGTGGAGGAGACTGGGTGGAGAGAAAACAGACATGTGGTAGCATCCTCAAAACACTTCCAACTATTGCAGGTGGAAACCTACCTACATTTGGGGTCATGATTCCCCAAGAAAGTGGGATCAGAGCAGGTGGCTCAATTAATGAAAACTGACCCAAAAGACCTAGGCAATCTTTATAAAAATGCCCATTGAAAAGAGCTGAGGCTGCTCATTCTAGGGAAGTGATCATTCAGGTGAATGTACTTCAGAGAAATTCAATGGCAAGGGAATTTGTGGAAAGAGTTTGAGGTTTAAGTGCTAAGTGATCTAGTGCATCTTTTCAGTTGAAGGATCTTACTGCTGAGTGCAGAGTGATTACTGAGTCATTGAACTAGTATATTGTTTGCTTGATCCACCAGTTCTCAGCCAAGGAGACTAGGAACAGGCTCAGGGGTCCTAAGGAAGCGTTGTTTGAGCGCTCTCTAGGAGTTTGGTAGGGAGGAATGGCCTCCGAACACTGTTGTTGTCCATCCTAATCAGGTTCTATATTCTTTGTTTTACTGTGTTAGATCGTTAAATGTGAATCTAACTGCTACATGAATGTTAAATATCTAGTTGTAAAATGTTGGAGTTAGTAATCTTTTGAATTAGTGAAGGAATGAATCTGAATAGATGAAAAATAATTCTAATCTGCATTTCCACGTCTGGAAGGACCAGACCGTACTCCAGCATAGACAGGGTATTTTAAGTAGATGAAAGAAATCATAAGAGACTGAAATGAATAGATGTTTTATTCATTTCATAAGAGCGGAGCAATTTAATGCATTATATAGGTTACTATTAGAAGAACCAGAGTATGTTTATCTATGTTTATTGTTTAACCAGTTTATTTATGTAAATATACTGGAAAAGAAATAGCAATAACCCAGAAAAGGTAGAAGGATTATTATATTAAGAAAATACCCTAGTAGACAAGATGTTATGCTTATACATAGTACCTTATTCTTTTTATTGAAATTAAAATATGCAGGAGGATAAACTGTGTTATGTTATATATATTCTCTTTGTGTTTATCTATTAACCAATTGCATATGTAGTAGAGGAAACACAGTTAAACTACTATGTTCACATTCAGTTCAATAAAGGTATAAAATATTATATATATAGTTTATTTACTAACAATAATAAACTAAGACTAACAGTACTATTAACTAAGGAGAGTATCATGAAAAATATTTATTTAGAAAACTTATTTAAAAATATTTTCTTATCTTTCAAATTCTTTTTATCATTTCAGTAGATAAAAATAACAAGAATACGATAATAACCAGTATGAAAATAAATATATATTTATGTAAAGAACTGTTCCATAACAGGTTTATACCTGCACGAATAATTATAGGGTCGAAACCCTATATTAAATTTGTTGTTTAAAATAAAAACTTTTAAGCTGTAATTCTATTTATTTGGACCATTATTCAATAAACAATTAAAACTATCAAAGACTGGATACAATCCTTACTGCCACATATGTACAAATGCCATTTAAGAATATTCAATACACAACTGTAATAACATTAACTTAAACAAGATTAAAACAAGTATTATAGCCTTTTTAATTAAATTAAAAGAATTAGGTAAACAAGGGTTTCATTCAGGAAACCCTAGCTCTTATTCCTGAGCAAACAAAGAGTTATTACAATTTACTCTATAAAGGAGTTACAGATACGGATTAAAATAAATAACTACATTGTATCACCAAAACAAAATAAATCGTAAATTTATTTATTCACTATCGAATAGGGTAAAAACCTATTTACACAGAGTCACCAAACAGTATACTGCAAAATGAGTCTAAGCTCGAAGACAAACTGTCTTAAAATCCATGGCATTACATTAACAAGCCAGAAGGCTGAACTTTAAAACCAAATACAACACCCAGCTCATGGTCAGGACTACCATCGGTGAAACGAGGGTTTGTAAACATTTTAGAACTCATTAACATTTAAAATAAATTGTATAGCTAAAAGACGAAGCTAGACAAGCTTCCAACTCATAGTCTCCCATCGACAACCCTGTTACAATAGGTCAAGAACCCAAACGATGAACGGAGGGCTTACCCATTTGGAGACGCGGCCTTCAAAGACAGCTAGCAGTTGCTTTGTCATGGAATGCAACACTGTCTCAAGTTCCTGCAAAGAGTTTACATTACAGGGTGTTATTTACAAAACCTTTAAACATTGAAAACCCTACTGTAAAAACAACTCAACTATAAATTATTCTATGTTGAAAATAACACCAAAAATTACCTTAATAAGAATTTTGAACAGTCTAGCAGAGATACTGTCACTAATAGCAAAGTAAGCACATAAATCTCCAACCCTGCAACTATGAAGGAGCTCAACCAATAGCCCACGAAGCCACGGCTTCGCACAAGCAGTGACAGGCCATGAAAAAAGGAAAGTTGGAATACAAGTAGACCACAAACCAAGTGCAATGGAAACCAACAGACTCTTGCAGAGTATAAACCCATATGCACAAAGAAATAGCAACAAGGCCGAACACTGGAGGTCACAGCACCTTATACTTAAGCATTGCAGCAAGATGAAGCAGAGAGAATGCTCACGGTGGCCATGAGACTTGCAGACAGCCTAAAGGCCAGCGAGAACTACGGAGAAATAATATCAAAGGGATTAGGGTTGCACCGATTTTATATTCTTCAATATATGGCTAGGAGATGACCACGTGTCTCAAGAAAATCAAGCCATGCAGTGGGTCAATTTTCAATAGTTCTCCTGCGAACAAATAATGCCAATTATTTGTGCAATGATTTTTTAACAAACAATACATAAACTATGATATATGCCCATAAAAATATCCCAACATGATCATAATGCATGTGTATCATCATGTTGATTAGCACTGATTTGGTTTAGGATAAAATAATCATTTTCGGGACGTTGACCTAACGAAGGTTTGATAATCACAAAATCATTTATATAACCCCGAAATCCTTTCTTAGAACTTTTATTCTATAAATAGATTTATATGTTTTTATGCATTGGTGATTATGCATGTTTATAACTCTTAATATCAACATTTCGGATGATAGTCCATTGTATAGTTAGCTAGTATAGAAAAGGAACATATTCATGAATTCTTTTGCATAGTTTAACTTTGGTTTAGACTTGATTAGAGACCTTCGACTATTATAGTGGTATATGTTATCTACAATGTTGGATATGCTTGGTTCATAAAACAACCTTATCACTCTTAAACCATTCAGTTTTGGGTGATTTTAATTTATGAATTTGAATAGAGTTGAATGGCTTAGCATTAGCATTACCAACATGATTTTACCAAGTTCGTTGGTGTTTAAGAACTTCCATAGACTCTAGGTGCTTCACATTATGACAATGCTGGAAGTTTACCTTATTGTGTATGTTAAAGTAGTTAGTTTTATAAGTATACGAGATAAAATGTACTCCTTAAAAGGTAGAACTGTAATCTGCCATAATAACTAATGTAGACATTAGTTAAATGTAAGAGAGGCCTTTATAATAATAATAAGAATTACAACATAACAACCTTACCCAAGTCTATAATTGTTGGGGAATAACATTGATTGACTTAGGTTTTAAGAAGTGAAGACAAACATCACTCCCTAAGAAACGATGCAGTTGTTTTACACTAATGAAACTTATGATAACAAGAATTTTTACAGGTTGTAAGCTTCCATATAGGATGTAAGTATTGATTGGCTTGATACTCAAGTAATAATACAATAATGTATAAAAAACAAATAGAACAATAATTGCAAGATATGCACATTAAAGTAGAAGTTACATGCAACAAAGATTACAAGTTTATAGCCACAATAATAAAGAAAGGAACTCAATTATTTGAACTTCGTTTACAAGAAAAACTGAAGAAATTAAATTGAGTTACCTCACGGAAGTTGTTTGGAAATTTATCAGCTTATCTACTAAGCATTTTATTGCAAATAGAAACACTTCTTGATACTTATGAATTTAAAACACTTACTCGTTCGATCATACCTGTAAACCTGTAAGAACCAGTAATCTTTCTGCGTTAGCATAAATGTTAAGTAAGCCCAGGATTCAAAGTTAGATTCCACCTACTTGTCATCAAGCAGACTCATCAGTAAACTAAAATAAAACAATACGTAAGTAAACCTTATTCATGTTACAAAAAGGAAAATGTTTAGTTAACGTAATTTGATATTATGTAATACTAATCATTTAACTATTTCTTTTTCAACTAACCTTTAGCTGTTAGTAAACCGCAGATTCAGCATATTATGTTATCTCAAAATTTTAATTTTTTGTGAAAATTTGGGGTTTTGACAAAGACTCAAGTGTCATAGCTTTGCATCACAAATAATTGCCAATGCTTGCTAAAGCAATTTTCCTTGGCACTCATTGGTTTCTTGTGTCATCATTTGTGTCAAGTTTGTGTCCTCATACGATGTAGATCCAATTATGCATGAAAATGTGTTGATAGATCTTGTGTTGTAGTTAGTGTCAATTTTGTAGCAAATGCATTGAATTTGTGGTGTAGGATGGTGCAAATGTGGTGCAAAATGCATAAGAATAAATGAGGCATGATTAAGTTTTGCAAAGTCTTATTTTTTCATTTATGTTTTGAGTGACTTTCAAATCACCTTTCTCATTTCATTTCTATTTTTTCTTATTCGGTGCTTGTGGATACATGATTATTTAATATTGTGGAAAGCATTTGGGTCTAGAAAATATTTATTTCCCCCCGCCTTAATTGGATTAAAGGTAAGAATATCCCACTATTTTGGTTTTCCCCCAAATATTTGTTCCAATTTGTATAGTTTACTGTATTTAGTATGATTTTTTTGTTTGTTTTTGTTTTCAAGTTTTGGGATTCATTAGGGGAATTATATTTAAGGGTAGGATTCATGATTTAGGAAAATAGTTGAATGTTTATGGCTTTCATGGGTAGGGTATGTGCTTTGGGAAAGGGTCTATGAGTTTAGGGGAAGGTTTTACTTGAGTGGGGATCTCCTAATAAATAATTAGGATAAATTAAACAAACGCTGAAAAACAGTGTAGGAGTTTAGGGGATTGGGATCATCTCTTTCTCCTCCTCCTTTTTCTCTCTTTCTGCCTCTTCCTACTCCTTTTATTTTTTTTCCTCCTCTTACTCATTTTCCACAAATAATATTTCCTAATACTCTTTTAGCCAGGTTCTCTTCCCTATTCAAGTTTATCCCATCCTCCTCCTTCCTTAATGTTTCTCTTCTTCTCCTCCTTCCTCTTCTTTTTCTTCTCTTGCTTCCCATTCATGTTCCTTCATTTTCCCCAAATCCTCCTTCCTCTTCCACTTTGTATTTCCTTTGTCATCCTTATTCTTTATCTTCTTCTTACTCTCCTCCTTCTCTTCTCCTCTTCATGTTTTCACACTAATATTTTACCATTGTTTTATTTTCTTACGTCCTATTTCTCCTCCTTTTTCTTCCTATTTCCCCCTAAATCCTCCTACTTCTTCCACTATATTTCTACTCCTCCTCCTATTCTTATCCCCCTCTTCCTATGTTCTTCCCTAAATTCTTCAGCATCCTCTTCTCCTTCTCCACCTATTCATATTATTCTTTCCTCAATTATACCCCATCCTCTTCTTCTTATCCCCCTTTCCACTCCTTCATCTTCCCATTTTTTCCGATATACTTCCTTTTTGCCCTAGAATCCTCCTTCCTCTTCCTCTTCTTCTCAAAATAATCCTTCATCTTAAACTTTGGCTTCTCATACGCCTTCCTTTCCCTTACTCTTCCCCTTATTATCCTCATATTCTTCTACTTCTCTTGTTTTTAAACTCCTCCCTCCTTCTCTTCTTCGTCTTCTTGAATCTACCTCTATTCCTCTTCATCTTCCCCTCCTTATTCATTCTCTTATTCTTCTTCCCCTCATTATTCATCCTCCTCCTATTCTTCCCCCCATCCTTCCTCTTCATATTCCCCCTTCTTATTCATTTTTTTTCCTCATCCTCCTCCTTCTCTTCTCTCCCGATTTCCCCTCTTCCCTTTTATGTTATTGTTTTATTCAAAATATCTTGCAGAATTACTGAAGAGTTAAGTTTTGAATGAAATAATATTTGACAAAATCTTATTCTAAATAGGTTTGTGTATAATGGATTGTGTTACTTGTCTACAATTTATTTTTGTTATTGCATTTGTGTTCTAATTGGTTTTCAATACGTCTCTAAATATGTACTTACCTTGTTATTGCAACCCTATAGTACATATATCTATATGAGCTAGTGGATCTAAATCTAAATGACATGATAACAATTACTAGATAAATGATAGGGAAAAATAAAAGGGGGGAAATAGGTAGTTGACACTAATGAAAAAAACAAAGGTGAATGGTAATCACCTAGTTTATATATATATATATATATTATATTCACAGGGATCAATAATTTATGGATGGACAATCCTCAAATATTCGATGGAAATTGCCATCTGCTACAATTGGAGATGATTTTTATATTATCAAATGAATTTCTTGGTTTATTTTTCAAATTAAGGGAAACTTTAGAGTTGTAAGTTGTGAACTGTAAGTTATGGAATTCTTTATTATGGTTCTCAATTATGGAAATCAAGTGGAAGGAGTATGGGTGTGATTCAAAAGAAGCATTGAAATTCCCTTAAAAAATTCTATGTAAAGGTGGTTGAGGACTTGTAACCTATGGAAACTTACCTAAATTATAATTAATTTTGTCTATAAGAGTGAGAATCCAGTCCTTTTATTTGATTTTCTTTCAATGTGAGAATTCAATCTTTCTTGCGAAGAAGGGTAAACATTATATTATTTTGACTTTTTCTAATTTTCTATCACCAAAATTGGACAATAAAATATTTGGTGAAATTTCATTTTTGGATATTTCAAAGCATTGTTTTTATGCATATATGGATTGAACACCATTCAATTCTCCTACTGCAATGTGATTTTGCAATGTTAACCATTGATATTGCAATTCCATCAATCCAAACATATTCTTGTTACATTTCAAACAAAAAATGTTGATTTCCCTTCCCATTATTTTGAGCACTTGAAAAAGGTCAAATTCATAGAATGTTTATACTATAGCATGTGTTAATTGCCATTTAATTGTGTTCTTGTATTGATCTTCATAAGGATATGACAGTATGGATTTGGATGATGACCGAAATGCTGAAAATGTATCAAGCTATGACCAATCTGACTCTAGTAAAGAGTTTTGGTTTGATTTCTCTACTCTTATAATTAAGCTTCATATTTACCTAGGGTGGTGGTTGACCACTTATTTTTGGGGATCATATATATTCTTATGTACATGTACATAATATTCTCATTTCCCAGGGGTGGTAATAGACCCTTTGTTACATGGAGGAAAAGGTCAATTATACATAAAATGCTTTATATTTATAGATGAGTTTTCCTTCACCCTCTGTATTATTCATGTATTAAAATATATTTATTGATTGGAATATAACGAAAGTTTCTTGAAAACATTGATCAATTAATTGTTTATTTTATTGAAAATATAATCATCGTTATACATAAAATAATTCTATAATTAAATAATAAATAACAATAATAATAAATAATGTAATGTAATTAGATATTAGATGAAACTAACTAAGAGATGTGACTTTTCATGAAGTCCCATCACAAACCCAAAAAAAATATATAATTTGAGATTCACTTTGCAATTGATTATCAGAGATTTATATAATAATTATTTTTTATCAAATTCAAATATTGGTAATTTGGTCTTGTCAGTTATAGTGATAATAGAGCTCGGATGCCCTCACCAGCTGTAGCTAGGAAAAATGCACCTCCTGCAGACAGGAGTTGTTCCTTTAGTCGGAATGGTTCAGATCTAGAACAAATAGTTAACAACAGAATTGGAAGACTTTCCCTATAATGGGTGGAGATCTGGAATGAGTCTCTTTGATGGAATAGTGTAGTTGTTTCCTGTAATGATAGCTCTTCATGAATGTACCTACAAGATCACATGAAAACCAGCAAACGAGATCAAAGAGCACTAGAATATGATCCACTATTCTATGTCAGTGACTAAGGAATCCAACAATTAAATACATGATAATGACACAACATACTTTATGGGAAAGGAACCAATTTTGCATTAAAGAATGGAGAAGAAGTTTACAACCTTTGCCTTAGTGTCGACATGCTCCTTCATAGTGTTGATATCTTGTCCCCAAAAGCTCCAAATTGCTCCCTCTATGCTCACCCTACTGATTTAGGCCAAAATGTCAATTCAACATCATAACTTTGCTCCTCCTCAACCATGGATATGAGCTTGCTTTTATAGGCCTTGAGAGGATAGGGATGGTTGAGAAAATGGTGGGTGAGGTGGATTGGAGATCCCAAAAGGATGGATCTCGAGTCCAGGTGGTCGTCAGGTGTAGGGATAAGGGTGCCATGAAGCCTTCCTTCGAGAAGCTTCATGGAAACCTCTCTTTTTAACTTTTTGCCAAGGGCACCACCTCTTGCTCACTATGACAGAGCAGTGACAGGGCAGAACCGCACCTTGTACAAGAGTTAAAGGCAGTGGCACCGCCTATTGTTAATAGAGTAAAGGTGTTGTTGAAGAAGGCACCGCCTATTGTTAAGAGAGTAAAGGCATTGCTGAAGAAGGCACCACCTATTGACTTAAACGCAGGAGCAGTGCTGGATATTCATATGCAGGATTGATATCTAGGCCAGTGTTTTCACTTCAAAATTTGGGATTCAAGGAAAATACCGATGTTTGGGACCTCATCACATGATGATGATGAGATTTATGTGTAACAGAATGCCCCCCAAAGCATGAGGTTGGAGGGATACAATAGGCGAGAGCTTTGAAAGAGCAAGTTATCACTTTGAGGCAAGAATCGAATTGATCGGATATCATCAACCAGGCATCTGCAATACATCAATACTTTTGACTCACGAATAAATGTGTTCTCATCATGGCTACAGACTAATACAAAGCAGATCCATGAGAGAGATTAACAACCATGGCTACTAGAATATAGCGTAGATCCATGTGATAGAGGACTCAAACTTGGGACATAGATACTAGAAATACATTGTAGATATATGTCACATGAACACAAATTCGAGCACAGCCACGACCATACAAACATGGATCTATGTTGGGAATTCATACAATATACTTCCATCGCAACCTGGGGAGAAAGCTATGAGTGATTTTAACTGATACCCAAGGTCTTTGTCTCGTCTTCCATAAAGTACGATTCTATCCATGTGCTTATAATGATCTGAAGTTGAACATGGAAGAAACCGCTTGATTACCGTTCAATGATGTGAACTAATAACAAGTGTGAGGGAGATCACCATTAATGTCAATGATTCCCAAGCTACCCTAGTACAAGCTACTAAGTGTGAATAGATTATTTGATGTGAACACTCCATCGAGTCTATCAATCAAAGGTCAATGATGTGAACCTATGTCGAGAGCGAGAGAATATGTCATTGAGGCATACAGATCTCAAGGTACTAAACTTGTTTCTAAGAATAATTCATGGATGATGAGTTGATGTCGGCAGAAATAGTCTCGTCGAAGGAGGGCCATGATGAATCCCACATCGACGACACGAAACTCAGAACAAAGTTCTAGAATATTGTAGATAATGTAACCATAGTATTGACTCAAAGGTACTGATGCACAGGCTGCTTTTGACTTACAGAGGTAAACTTTCATTATTCCCTTTAAACATCGGACAGCATGCCAAAAGACTTGGCAGCATTGACTTGGCGAGGTGGAACACAACACGACATTGGACAATGCATTCTTTGAAAGACTCATGAAAGTGGATCGACTCAGAGACAAGTTGAATACCCAATTGACTGAACGAAATGTAGACAAGTGCCATGTTCAAAGGTGACGACAAACTGCCATTTTATTTGCAAAACAAATTTATTCCCTTCCTTTAATTTCCCCATCATGTTTGATGAGTGCCTCTTTTTCGTTTTTACGAGTTCAAAGAGGGTAAAAAAACACTTGTTGTAGCTCATCTGGAGACAAGTCCATTCTCATACATTTTATGAACCTAAGAAGGGAGGGGTTTGTTCCCAAAGGAGGATCTCTCAGTATTTAGTTTAACGAGTCCAATGAAATTTAACTCGATATCATTCATGTTTAGAGAGTCTGAATGAAGACGGAAGAAGACTCCAAAGGATCCTTTTTCGTAAATAGTCAATCCGAACTGAAAAAGAGATAAACTACCGTCGAAAAGACGACTCTTCAAGTCCTTTTATGAACATGAAGAAGATAATTGCGCTCGACAAACTTTTCATATTTAGGGAGTACAAAAAGAGCTTAAATAAGACTCCAATAGGTTTCTTTTACATGATGAATAGGTTTTATGAGCCTGAAAAGAATCAGAAAAAGACTCGAAACTTTGATACTAGGTTTTGGGAGCGTGATCAAAGTGTCGAAAAGAATGCTCAAGGACCTTTTCTGTTTTTCAGAAGTATGAAAAAGTCAAAAAATAAACTTCCCCATAGCCAATACTGTTTATTTTAATCCCTGCAAGACTCTTAAAAAAGGCTATTAGTCTCCCGAAATATTTAAAATGACTTTAATAAACTATGTAAAAGGGTATTTTTGATCAAAATGATTTAAAAAACATTAAAATAATACAAAAACCCTAAAAATATGTTATAAAAGCTAAGTAAAATAGTAAAAACCAAAACATTTACCATTATACCAAGTCTTGGAGAATTTTAGGATAACTGAGGTGTAGATTTCAATCGAAGATTGTGAAGTCGTCATCCGTCTGTTTTTTGCATCGTCGGATCTAGGTAACAGCTAGAACCCTTCCCTTAATTTCTATGGTTTCCAATTTTTTATTTGGTTGATTTTTTGAGCTTAATGAGCAACCCTAAAAGACCAACGGCGGGCACCGCACTTGGCCTTTACAGGAAAGGCGGTGCCCAATGAAAACTGCAGTTTTTTAGTTATACTCGGGCAGTGACATCACTCTGTCTCAACGAGACAAGGGCGGTATCGGCCGTGAGCTCAAAGAAATACTTTCCCCAACCATATAAAAAAAATTGAGCAATTTTAATGGTGAAATGTGTTTCTAAATAGCTCATTGATGATTTTTGGCAGGTCTTTTTGGTCAAAAATGGTGACTTGGAAGGAAATACAACATGATGATGATGATTCCCAAGCCGTAAGAAATGCGGGCTGCATAGCTTCCTTAATAGGCTGTGGCCTCTTAAAATTATTTCGCGCTTCTAGCATGGTCTCATATGCACGTCTACTGGAGTACATCTTACGGATGTGGAATCCAGAACAACAGTATTTTGAGGTGGTACCTCATATTGTGACTGTGGAGGTGGAAGATATCTATTTCCTAACAGGGCTATCTAGATGGGGAGAACCTATTTCTCTGACTGGTTCCCGAGGTGGGGATGTCACTACACAGGAATTGATTGATTGCGATTGCTTCCATGGTACAAAAATGTCAGGTAAGAAGATCCTTATCAAGGCTATGAGGGATCTACTGCTTCAGACTGTTCTTTTTACCATGCAGAGGGTGGCTGGGAGCCAAGGGCCCCACCAAGAATCCTGAGCACATCTGTTGTATGCCTTGGAGGCCATGGTACCCACAATATATAACTAGGTCGAGGCACTATTACTTGTATTTAAGGATCAACTGACAAAATTTCAGCAAGGAAAGATGAAGCAGTTTGGATATGGGACCATCCTAGCATGCTTCTTCTTTGAGAGGGTACCCCTCATGAGACCCTGGGTTGTATTTAAAGATCTCAAAGCTAGAGACCCCCACATGGTGCGGTGGGTGGATATCATGGCCCACACGGGAGGTGGCGGGGCCAAGGTAAAGTTCAAGGCCGCCTTCTTTCGTTGGCTGAGTGATCAGCTCATCATGATTGAGGATTATGCATATGCAGGGACTGACTTCCAAGGAGATCCCGACCTACCACTACCACCTGGGGCTCAATGGGGTGACATCGGTAAGAAGCAATACCTAAGATGTTGATTATGTTTTTTATATTTTTCATGTTTTTTTATGATTTTTATGAATGATAACAAGACTTAAATTTTACATGCAGATGTTGGTGATGCACGACCTGAGGGATCATTTCCAATGGATAGGCAAGCACGAGCTCGCTTTGTCCATAGAGGCGATGATGAGCTCATAGAGCTGGAGGAGAACTTGGATCGACTGACTCTAGATATCTTGGATGCTGCTATAGATGACCTCCCTAAGAGGTTTCGGAGACATACCGCAGGGGTATCAGGGTGCTTTAGTCACTTGCTATGCAGAGTAGCAAGGGCCATTATGTGCTACCACGAGCACCATTAGAGTGGTATTCATGATGTATCCCTGAAAGCTTAGCTAGATTCAGGATTTTTGTATCATTTTGTATGCCTGAAAGCCACAATGCTTCAGATGAGGTCTCGTGACCATTTTTTTTTTTAACACTTTATATATATATATATACAGACTCGGTTCCGGTGTTTACATGTGCTTTAAATGGATGAATTGTATTTACATGAATTTTACATGTTTTCTACTGTTTATTTTACATTATGATTGACCATGTTTATTTTTAATGAGTTATGAATGGGCAATCTGCCAGTCCAGAATGAAATTTTCCAATCAATCAGCAATCATATTATCAGACCTAGGGATATGCCTATAAGTGATGAAATCGAATGACCTTTCTAACAGACGCAGTCTCCGAAAGAGGGGGAGAAGTGTAGAGTTCCTAATAGTGTACACATGATTTAGGTGACAAACCACTAATTGAGATTCCATAAACACTACCAAATCATGAATACCCCGAGATACAACCTTGATGAGTAAACCTATCACTTCCTGATACTCAACAATGTTGTTGGTAGCCGGACCAATACAAACTACACCTGAACTACCTAAATCATGAGCTGAGAAATACAACACCCAAGCCGTTGAAGCAAGGTCCAAGTTATGACAACATGCACCATCAGTGAAACCGTAGAAAGCCATCCAATCTGCATAACCAAAACATCGTATAAACAGTATGGACATCAACTCAAAACCATATTGAAAATGATAAAACACACTGAAATCCAAATATACATATATACAAGGTACCATACAAAAAGGACTTAGGCATAGTACCTCTTCAAGTACAACCCATTGCGAGGTTTCTCGAAGGGTATCCCGTCGTAATCTATGAGCTCATAAGCCCCTTTCTCTAAGACTTTACTAACAACAAAGGGATTATACCACATGGATTCGAACTTTAACTTCCGTAGTTTATCATGTCTCTGATCGTAAGTCAGGATTAGGTCGCCTTCGTTGAAGACACGAGGTTGAACAGACTTGTCATATTATGCCTTGATGCATTTCTTGTGTGCCTTGTTAGCCAAGGCAGCATCTCTTATAGTTTCATCAAGGTTAGTCAAGTACATAAATCTTTCTTCCTCGGCGGAATTGTATGGGAGAAGTTCTACTGCGAGTTTAACTGACGTAATTTGACACTTGATAGGAAGAACGGATTCCAGTCCATAGACCAACTGAAAGGGTGTGAAACCAGTTGTTATTTTTATTGAAGTCATGTAGGCCCAAAGTGCAGAAAAGAGAGTCAACTTCCAGTTGGATTTGTGATCTCCAACCATCCTACGCAACAAAGTTTTTAAAACTTTGTTAATGGCATCGACCTAACCATTAGGATGCGAGTAATACGGAGTTGAGTTTTCATGGCGAAAACCCAACTTCTGTAATCAGGAAAAATTCACCTGCTGTAAACAGAAGTTGTTCCTCTGGTTTGAATGGTTCAGATCCAGAACAAATGAGTGAATGACAAAGGATGAAGACCTTCCCTGAATGTCGTAGACACCTGGAATGTTGCTTCGATAGTGAACCTATGTACCTGCAAACTGATCAAACATGCAAACACATAAAAGCTACCAGAAAATCATCTACTTATCCATGTTAGTGACTAAGGAATCTAACAACATGTACATGTGAAATCAAAACAACAGTAATGTGGGATGGAAATCAGCTTTGCATTAAAGATGCATGGAGAAGCTTACAACCTTTGCCTTATTGTCAACAAGCATCTCCATGAGACAAACACTTCATCCCCATAAGCTCCAACTTTGCTCTCTATGCTCTCCAATGGCTTGGGCTAAGTGGTCAATCCAACAGCATAACAATACCTCTATAGTTTCCCCCTCAACTATGGACATGAGCTTGTATTTATAAGGCTCAATGGATAGGAATAGTTGAGAGATTTGTGGATGAGGTGGCTCTAAGAACTTATGATGGGGGATCTCGAGCTCAACTGACCCACAATGATAGGGATAAGGGAGGACATGAGGCTCATGATCTAAAAGCCTTGAGAAACTTCTATTTTTCCCATTTTACCCAGGGTACTGCCTTTCTTCTCTTATGACAGAGCGGTTTAGATGAAAAACGCTTATGGACCAAAGACCATAGGCGCTGGCACCGCTTATGGAAAATAGGATACAGGCAGTGCAAGCAAGGTACTACTCATGGGCCACAAGGAAAGTGCGGTGCTGAGTTTTTTTATGTAGAATTGACAAATAGAGTAGGTTTCCCCTCTAAGTGCCGGGATTAAGGGAAAACATGGGAATTAAGGATCTTATCACATGATGGTGACAGGATTTGGGTATAACAGAATTCCCTCGCAAAGCATGAGACTTAGAGGGATACGATAAGCGAGAGCTTTGAGAGAACAAGTTGTCACTTTGAGGTGAAAGTGTCAGCTCGATCGGACAATGTCATCAAGTAGGAATCTCTAGTACATCAATATTTTTGACTCATAGACACATGTAACCAAATCATGGCTGCAGACCAATACAAGGCAGATCCATGGAAGGAATAAACAAGCATGGCTACTAGAATACAACATAGATCCATGTGATAGAGGACTCAAAATTGGACATAGCTACCAGACATACAACGTAGATCTATGTCATATAGACATAAATTTGAGCATAGCCACGACCATACAAATGTGGATCCATGCTAGATATACAAAACTCCATCGCAACCTAGGGAAAGCAATGAGCACTATAAAAAAACCCAGGGTCTTCGTCTCGTCTTCCACAAAGTATGATTCTATCCATGTGATTACAATGATCTGAATTCGAACATGGTAGAAACCACTTGATTACCGTCCAATGATGTGAACCGTTAACAAGTGTGAGGAAAATCACCATTGATGTCAATGATTCCCAAGGTACCCTTCTACTGAGTGTGAATAGATGTCCTGATGTCGAACACCCAGTCGATTCTATCGATCAAAGGTCAATGATGTCAACCTATGTCGAGAGCAAGAGAATCTGTCATTAAGGCATACAGATCTCAAGGTACTAAGTTTTGTTTCTAAGACTATTTCCTGGATGCTGAGCTGATGTCGATGAGAATAGTCTCGTCAAAGGAGGTCCATGATGAGTCCCATGTCGATGACACAAAACTTGGAACATATTTATGGAATGATGTGAATGTAGTAACCATAAGACTGACTAAAAAGTACTGACACAGAGACTGTTTTGATTGCAGAGGTAAACTTCTTCAACGTCCCTCCAAACATTGTATGGCACAACAAAAGACTTGGAAGCATGACTAAACTAGACGAACACACAGTGCGACAGTGGACAATGCATTCTTTTGACAGACTCAAAGGAGTGACATGACTCATGAAAGTGGATCGTCACAGAGATCAGCTAGATACCCAATTGACTGAAATGATATGCAGACAAGTTCCATGTTCAAAGGTAACGACAAACTACTGCCATTTATTTGCAAAATGATTCCCTTCCCATTTCCCCCGTCATGGTTGATGAGTGCCTCTTTTTGGTTTTACGAGTTCAAAGACGGTAACAAACACTCAATATAGCTCATCCAAAGACAAGTCCAAACTCATATGTTTTACGAACCTGAGAGAGGAGGGGTTCGTTCCCAAAAACGGGTCTCTCAATGTTTAATTTAATGAGTCCAATGAAAGAAAACTCGGTATCGTTCATGTTTAGAGAGTCTGAATGACCACGGAAGAAGACTCCAAAGGGTCCTTTTTCGTATGATTTAGTCTCTAAGGCCTGAAAAATTATAAAATTATACCTTAGAGAACTCTTCCAGTCATGATTGGCTGGAGTGTTCCCTTTTTGTAAATAGTCTATCCGAATCGAAAAAGAGATAACCTACCATCGAAGAGACGACTCTTCAAATGCTTTAACGAGCATGAAGAAGACAAGATCACTCAACAATCTTTTTGTATTTAGGGAGCCCGAAAAGAGTTTAAAGAAGACTCCATTACGTCTCTTTTCACAATGAGATATTTTACGAGCCTGAAAAGAATCAGAAACGGACTCGGACCTTTGATACTGAGTTTCGAGAGCGTGACCAAAGTGTCGCAATAAATGCTCAATGACTTTTTCCATTTTATGGTAGTGCGAAAAAGTCAAAAATGAACTCCCAAAACTTTACTGCTACAACTCTTCTATCCTGCAACGACTCAAAAACAAGTGTTAGATGCACCAATCACTAACATTAAGGGATTACGACTAATAGATTTTGAGTAATAAGTGATTTTAAACCAAAACTATAGCATGTTAAACCCAAAAATGTGTATAAAACTCATGTAAATAGTGAAAAATCAAAACATTTTACTATTTACCCATAGTGGAGAGCATTTGGAGCACTTTCCTAGTCAGATTTTTAGTTGTTGATATCGGGAGTTTCCACCGTCGGATTCGAGCGCTGTCAGTTCCAGGTAGTAGCCTAGACCTTTCTCTTCCATATTATGTCTTCAATTTTGACTTTTGACGGTGTTTTGAGCTTGTATGGCAAGCCCTAAAATCATGGAAGCGGGAACTGCTCTTATCCCTTGCGGGATACACGGTACCTTGCTAGAACCGCACCAAAAAAAAAGCGCACGGGTGGTGCCACCTCCTGTCTTCAACAGGGCATAGGTGGTCCCGGCCGTGAAGAAGAAAAAATGGTCACACAAGAAAAACTATATCATTTTATTTTATTTGAATGATTAAGAATGATTCTAATGGGTCTTGTGATTGTTTTTGGCAGGTTCTTGCTAATCAAAAATGGTCATATGGAAAGAGAGACAGCATGATAATGACGACTCCTTCATCGAGCGAACTGTGGGTTGCATAGCCACATTGAGAGACTGCGGACTCTTGAAATTCTTCCAGACACCCAGTATGGTATCGCATGAGCGATTGCTAGAGCATATACTCCGGATGTGGAATCCGGAGCAACAACATTTCGAGGTTGGTGCTCACATTTCGACAGTTGAGGTAGAGGATATCTACTTCTTGACTGGCCTTTCAAGACGAGGTGCTCCCATCTCGCTGATTGGTTCCCGCAGAGGGGACATCACTACACAGGAGTTGATAAACCGTCATTGTATCCCTAGGACAAGGACATCGCGAAAGAAAATCCCCATAAAAGGAGTGATGGATGGACCTCTACGGACTGTATTGTTTACCATGCAGAGAGTGGTGGGAAGCCAAGGAGTGCACCAGGATTCTAGATCACATGTCCTCTATGCCATAGAGGCCATGGTGCCTACAGTCTTTAACTGGGAGGAATCCATGCTTCCGATATTCAAGGATCAGCTGACCAAGTGTCGGTAGGGGGAACTGAAGCAGTTCAGTTTCGATTCCATTCTAGCATGCTTCTTCTTCAAGCAGGTGCCATAGATGAGACCCTAGGTGGTCTTTACAAAGCTAAGAGCACGGGACCCTCGCATGTAGAGGTGGGTCCGGATTATGGCCCGAACTGGAGCAGGTAGGGGGAAGGTAAAGTTCGGTGACCCATTGTTTCGATGGCTGAGAAATCAGATCCTGATGGTGGAGGATTATGCATATGCAGGTACGGACTTTAGCAGTGACCCTGACCTACCACTCCCACCTGGTAGATAGTAGGGTGACATCGGTAAGAATTAAAACCCCCTAAAATGGAAATAGTGTTTTTTATGTTTTTGATGTTTTATATTTTTTATGTTAAGTAACGAGACTTGAATATTTTCATGCAGACGTCGGAGCAGCACGACCTAGGGGAGCTTCCCCATTGGATAAACAAGCCGGAGCTCGTTTCATACCGCAGGGTGACAATGTGACTGGGGAGTTAGAGGAAAACCTGGAGAGGTTGACCCTACACATCCCTGATGCTTCCATTGATGACCTCCCTCTAAGGTATCAGAGACCTACAGCGAGAGTACCAGGTCAGTTTAGCAGACTGCTACGTAGAGTATCCTGGGAAGTGATGTGTTACCACAAGCATCACTAGACGATGTATGCATCATGTATCCACTGAAAGCTGATAACTTCAGGATTTTGTATGGTGATTTTTACCTGAAAGCCTACGTGCTTCAAATGAGGTCTTGTGACCTATTTTTGTATAACATGTTCATATATAGATATATATATATACAGACTTTTACCTGGTGTTTATATGTCTCAAACGGTGAATGTATTTTACATGAGTTTTATGTGTCTTTAATTGTTTATTTACAATGAACCAGGTTTGATTTTAATGTCCTGAATGGGTAATATGCCAATCTAGGATGTAATTAGCTAATGACTCAACAACTACAATATGTTCCCTAGGGATATGCCTATAGGTGATAGTTTCAAATGACCTTTCTAACAAGTGTACCCTCCGAAAGAGGTGGAGAAGCAATGGGTTCCTAATGGTATATACATGGTTTAGATGACAAACCACGAGTTGTGATTCCATCAAGACTACCAAATTGTGAACATCTTGGGAGGCAGCTTCAGTCAGAAGACCTATGACTGCTCGATACTCAGCGATATTGTTGGTAGTGGGACCAATACAAACCACTCCTGAACTGACCAAATCATAAGCTAGGGAATAGAGAACCCAAGTAGCTTAAGCAAGATTCAAGGTGTGGAGGCAAGCACCATCAGTGAAGCCGTAGAAATCCATCTGCCCTACACAACCAAAACATGGTATAAACAAATACAGACACTAAACTCAAAACCATATTGAATATACTTAAAGCACACTGAAAGTCAAGCAATATACATATATACAAGATACTATCCAAGAGAGATCTAGGCATAGTACCTCTTCAAGTACAACCCATTGCAAGGTTGCCCTAAAGGGATTCCATCGTAGTCTACGAGCTTGTGGGCCCCTTTCTCTAAAACGTTAGAAATAACAAAAAGACCGTACCACATGGACTCGAACTTTCCTTTCCCTAGTTTGTCATATCTCTGATCATAATTCAAAACTAGGTCACCCTCGTTAAAGGCACAAGGTTGGACGGATTTATCATATTGCGCCTTGGCACATTTCTTGTGTGCCTCATTAGCCAAGGCAACAGCTCTCCTAGTTTTGTCAAGGTTATTCAAGTACAAAAATCTATACTCCTCTGCGGAAGTGTCTAGGAGAAGTTCAACGTCGAGTTTCAAGGATGGAATCTGACATTGAAATGGTAAGACAGCTTCGATTCCATAGAAAAGCTGGAAAGGTGTGAAACCAGTGTTTGTTTTCACCGAAGTCCTGTAAGCCCAAACAATGGAGAAAAGGATGTGGTGCCAGTTGGATTTATGGTCTCCAACCATCCGATGAAGCATAGTTTTCAAAACTTTGTTAATGGCCTCTACCTAACCATTAGCTTGCAGATAATATGGCGTAGAGTTTTCATGGCGAAAACCTAGCTTAGCACTTAGTTCCTCCATCATTTGATTATGGAAATGTGATCCATGATCAGTAATTATGGACTGCGAAACTCCAAATCTAACTATGACATGATTGAATAGGAAGAGAGTGGTAGTCTTACCATCTTCCGCATATGTAGGCATGGCCTCAGCCCATTTTGTAAAATATTCAACAGCTACGATGATGTAACCATGCCCCCTGGCTGAGGTAGGCTTACAATGCATATAATCAATCCCCCATTTGGAAAATGGGCCAACGGCAATGATGGGGTGTAGCAGAGCAGGATGAGTACGCTTTTTGGGATAAAAATGTTAACAAGGTGGGCATTTCTTGACAGCCTCATGACAATATTTAAAGACTGAAGGCTAGAAATAGCCAGCGCGAAGGATTTTCTAGGCTGTAGCCATCCCAGATAAATGACCACCACATGCTCCAAAGTGGCAATCATTCAACACTTGTTCAACTTCCTCATGGGTCAGGCATGGCCGGAGAATAGAATCAATCCCACGTCTATACAAAGTGTCATTCAGGATGAGGAAGTATTTTGTGTGGTGACAGATATGGCGACGATCATCACGGAATAGATTTGGCTGAAATCTTTGTGTTTGGAGATAAATAAGCAAATCTCTGTACCATGGATCAGTAGTGCTTATCAGGAACGGAATTCTTATGAAAATGAATCACTGGGCTCAGATTCCATCGAAGCACAGGGAATATCACACATGAGCTCAGCAAAGACCAAGGATTTCTTTGATGTGGCTTTGGCAAATTCGAAATTAAACTCCTGTAGTATGACTATCCATCGAGAGAACTTGCCCCCGAGCACCTAACGAGTCCGGATGTAATACATAGGGTTCTGGTCTGCCAATACAGTGGTTGTGTGGAGAAAAATGTAGTGACAAAATTTTTGTACAGCAATGACCGTGGCCAATGCTAACTTCTCCACGTGTGAATATTGGGTTTCAGAATCCATAAGGTTCTTACTAGCATAGTAAATCATGTGCTCCTGAACATTGGGATTTTCTTGCACCAAAACCATAGCGATGGTAGTAGCAGAGGCTGAATATATAAGAGAAAGTCCTTTGAATAATATGGGGGGTGTATCACGGGTGAATGAGTCAGAGCGTGTTTGAGATTATCAAAGGCGCGTTGGGCTTGGCCATCCCAAAAGAACGGAGTGTCCTTCTTAAGGAGCCACATATAATCATGCGTTTTCTCTGCAAAATTGCACATGAAACAATGGAGGAAGTTTGCCTTCCCTTGCAAACTTTGGAGTTTGAGAAGATTGGTTGGGGCTGGTAGAGCTAAACTGGTGGCAATTTTCAAAGGGTCTATCAGGATGCCATCCTTAGAGACCACAAAACCTAACAGGCGTCCTGTCTCAACGCAGAAAACACATTTATGTGAATTGAGCCATATATTATAATGACGGGATCTCAGGAAAATATATCTGAGATGACCAGGGTGGTCCTCCCGTCATTGTGAATGAGTAGGGAGGTCATCAAGGTACAATTCAACAATATGTTTAATATCATGAAATGCATAGGACATCGCAGGATAGAAAGTGGCTCCAGCATTTTTTAAGCCAAATGGTAACTTCCTATATGCAAAGGTTCCCCATGGGAAAATGAATGTCGTCTTGTGATGATCGGTGGGTAGTATCTCAATCTGATTATAGCCAGAAAATCCATCCATGAATTAGAAGATGACACTTCCGACACAGTTGTCGATAATCTGATCGATATGTGGAGTAGGAAAGTTGTCCTTGGGACAAGCTTTATCAAGTCTCTAAAATCGATACAGACTCTAATGGTGCCCTGCTTTCTATTGACAGGGACAATGTTTGATACCCATTCCATCAGGGGTACGAGAAAAATAAACCCAGCTTTGAGAAGTTTCTCTATTTCAGCTTTAATAGCTACGGCCTTCCGTGGATGGACTTGCCTTAGTTTTCACCTAACATGTTTAGCTATGGGATAGGTTTTAATTTCATGGACCATAATGGATGGGTCTATCCCCAGCATTTCTTCATAAGACCAGGCAAAAATATAGTGGAATTCTTTGAAAAATGCCTTGTATGCTTCAAATTCGTCTGCCGAGCAGTTCTTCCCAACATGGACATGCTCAATTGTACCAGGCTTGGCTGATATGTCAATCGGATTTGTCTGAGTAATGTTGCAGAGGTTTCCTTCAGAATCTATGTCTTGCAACAATATAGGACTTTGAGGAGTGTTGACAATATTAATGGAAAACAGGGATGCAAAGTCATGGTTAACCGAACTGGTGTTGGGGAGGAACAGGGATCTATGATGGTGATCCTCCCAAATGGACTCATTCGTATTGATGATCTCCATAATGGACTTGTCGGAAGGAAAAGTCTCAGAGAGATAATCCAGAATAGGAAGAGATGGTTCTAACCATTAGGGTAGGTGGTAAGGATCCGAAGCCACCAGATGAAGCTCATCGGTGTGATCATCGGAAAGGGTTTGAATGATGTTGTACATTTCTTCATGCAGACTCAATGAGGTGGACTCAACGATTTGTTTGCCCTTGGGCTCACAATCAAATGATGCAATCATATTTACTGTCGCTATGTCTGTGTTAGGAGGAGTGGATGGAAAAATCCCCATAAGGGATGAATCCTTCAACATGCCTACCCCAATCGACTGGTAAGGAGGAGGGGATTAGCCTAACATAGGGATGTTATTAGTTATAGAGGTAGTAACATCCGGCGTATAGAAATCAAGCTGATCTATGGTAGAAATTCTCCCTAGATGTGGAAATTGGACTGTTCAGAATATCGTCGAAGCGACAGCAGTCATGGAGTAAAACTAATTTCTTCCTAGAAGGAGGTTGTAATCTAATGAGGCGTCCACTACTTCTACTTGAATAGAAACAGTTTTTCCCCTGAGCTCAACTGCAAGGGATGATATGAGAATGTGGGGATGGAAACCTCATCCATCAAAGGCTTTCAGAGTCGTAGGTGATGTTACAAGCTCGGGAGAACCAATAGCTTTCCAACAAGACAGGGACAAAATCGAAGCCGAAGCTCCTTCGTCTAAGACAGTCCTAAAGACCTTCTTTTTGACTACTTTCATGATGATTTGGAAAGCAAGTTTGTGAGGTAGTCTAGACTTATAGTTCTCGACATTGAAATGAATCAAATTAGTATTATCCGGGTCTAAATCTCCTAACGCAGTTAACAGGTTTTTGCATTGTGTAGGACAACTTTGGAGCACTTCCAAGGTAGACATTTCACACTGTGCCTGATCGATATCTTCAACTACATTATAAAATTAAGAAGCTTGGGCATTAGGGTTAAACACAGCCTTCCTAAGAGTACTCTTGGGTGGACGCAAAATCATATCGAGAGTAGGCTTCTCAATGGTTAGGGGGACAATAGATGAGGATTCAGGAAAACCAGTAGAGGGAGCTTTCCCTGAAGAATAATAGTCTTCTTTCTTGTCTGCAGGTTTTTCATAACTCTGACTTCAAGTTTGCAAACTAATGGTATCCAAGGAAATCATGCGAATTTCCTCTAACAAACTAGAGTTTCCCTGATTTGACATGTGTTCTATCAGTTTTTGTTGAGAGGGAAAAGGATCTGTGAGAACTGCGGGTGCGGAATTTGTTTTCAAAAATTGGGTGATTTTGTCCCTGCGGGTACACTCTTTTCTGAAATGGTCACCTTCACATAGTAGACATGGATATTTTTCTTTTCTTTTCCTTTATCGTTATCATTGGTGGTTGGTTTTGGATTCTCCTGGTTGTTTCTAGGTTTTTTGTTTTTACTTTTACCTTTCTTTTTATTACTACTGTAGGTTTGAATGCTCTGAATAGAATTGACCTCGGTGAAAACCTTGGGAGTTGAAGGAGTAGGGGTGGGAGTCTGGGGTCGCTTGGTAGGTTTTGCTGCTGAAGGGGACTGGATTGAACCAACAATCCCATCAACAGGGACTTCTACTGGTGGCTTTGCAGGATCGGTGCTTGGGTGAGGTGCTTGAGGAATCAAGTCATACAAAGTTCCGGACTGGGAATAGACAAAGTGCAGATACTGGCCTCAACTAATGGCTTGATCTTCAGTAACAGCACCACCCATATCCATATCTTGGGCAATCAGAGGCAACAAATATTTAGTAAACCAATCAGCTAATAACTGATCCAGAATATGAGCCTTAATAAGTCTTCTCCGCCTTCTACACTAATGGATATGATCGGATATGTGGGTGGAGGTGTTCTATCTCAGAAAAGTAAAGAGATCGGTACCCATTTCATAATAGATATGAAGCTGAAAGTGCGTGAGAAATACAGTTTCCAATGAGCCAAAATCCACAAACGAATTGGTTACGGAAGTTCAATGAACCATTTCGCGGTTGTATTGGTCAAAGTTCGCTGAGAGAGTCTTAAATGAACTGAATCATCCATAAGGGAGTTTGAAGAACACCATAGATGGAATGTCATGACATGGTTTTTTGGATCGTCTCCCTGCTTCCCATCAAACTTTGGAATGTTCGTTGGTAACTTTACCGGAATGGGAGGCCACGAGGGGTTATGTTGAATGGGGTCATTAATCAACTTGGACAAATCAGGCAAGTCCAAAGTTGCTAGGAAAGGTAACTGATGGTTAGGTTGCACATATTGGTAATATTGATATGGCATATAATTACCAGTAGGACCGTAAGTAGACTGATAGACAGGTTGTTGTAAGGAAGAACTACCGAAAAATACGCCTACAGGGGGTTGATTTCCAGGATCAGGACCACCAGGGCCTCTGGGACCACTAGGACCACTGGGACCTCTAGGAGGCGGACCACCAGACCCTCTGGGACCTCTAGGAGGTAAACCTCCAGAGCCTCTGGAACCACTAGGAGGAGGGACACCAGACCCTCCAGGGCCATTAGGAGGGAAGCCACCAGGCCCCCCAAGACCACCAAGACCATTAGGACCATAAGGAGGAAAGCCACCAGGATCTCTAGGACCATTAGTCCCCCCAAGGGCAAGACCTCCATCAGGCGGTCCTCTGGCATCTCCTGCAGTATGTATAGGTATCCCCCCCATAGCTGGCATGTAGGACCAGTTAGGTTGCCCCCATGGCGTGAAAGTATAACTAGGATATGGAATTCTAGCATAAGGCATTCCTGTAGGGTTGGGTGGATAGTTAATGTTTCCTACAATTATTTGATTTGCTATATAACCATAACCCCAAGAGGTTTGGTTGGTTACAGGTTGTGCCCCCAAGGGATGACCTAAACTAGATGGGGGGTTAACCACATTAGTGTGGGTGGGAGGGACATAAACTATAGAGTGTTCTATACCATAGGTTTGTCCTTTACTAGGTGCAATTCCGGTGCCAGATAACGTAGGTCATGTTGGGGGTTTCCCCCCTGCACTACAAGGTAATGATGAAACAGGAATTGAAGGTTGAGCCCCAGGTGCGAAAGACCTGGGAGGATTGGGAACAAACATAACATGGGAGGTGGTGGGGTTGGTAGTTTGACCTAGGTTATGTGGAGTCACTATGCGATCTATAATCGGTTCAATGGGTCTTATATAATCGGCAAGTGAACGATATCCCACAGGAACAGCTGTGGAACGTGATGGTGGTGTCCCCAATATGTCATCTATTTTCTTTTCAATCTCCTGTGCTCGGAGAATGGCTGTGTGGTATTGTCTATGTTCTTCTTCATCTCGAGAAACTTCTTCAGAAAAGTTTAAACGGGTGCCAAATGAGGCAATGGCTTGTCCTATAGAGGTATCCCAAAATGGAGCATTGGGACCATAATCCGGACAAGTAGTATCATCAACATGACCTTCTATGGGAGAATGGAACAAATTATTACCCCGAGAAGGTTGTTGGACCAAGGGAGGTGAGTGCAAAGGATATGGTCCTCCGCTTTTTGCAACCACATTATCTCCCACTTCAGAGGTGGTAGCAGCTCCATAGTCGATAGCTTCTATTGGATTTTCTCCTGAAATAGGAATAAAATTGGGTGGAAAGCCCCGTACTCTTCTGGACTGTCTTAGCTCAGCTAGTTTGCACAACTCCTATCTAACCTAGGGTCTCAAAAAACTAGAAAACAAGACAAAAATTTCCCTACTCAAGCTATAGGCCAAACAAGCAAACTTAAATGACAGGAGGAGTTCAGATAGTCAGGTCTCTCACCAAGATTGTCAAGAAGGTGCCACTTGCGATATATCTCAAGGGTACGTGCATAGTAATCTCCCTAAATGTTGTTTTTGGTGTATGGCTCCAAGCAAGATGGCCAAAGGGCTTTTCTCAGATGGATAGGGTATCCTAGTGGGGTCTCCCGATATACGCAAGGTACGTGGGAGCTCAAATCAGTAGTAGTGTTGTCTAATGCATAACTCTACACAAGGGGCCTTCCAATATACAATCGAGTACGTGAAGTACCTTTCTATATATCTCAATGGTACGTGAAAGGCCGTTCAATATACCGATGGTACGTGGAAGAACCGCGTGAGTCCCAGGATGTAATGCGGACGAGTAATGACATTTCCTATGCTTAACGACGCCTGAACACGTCTCTAACCTATCACTCAAATTGCTATTAAAATTTTAACCTATAACTGCCATTAATTTTAAAGTGGGCGGTTAGGTGAATGCGTGGAATTTTGACAGAAAAAGTAAAACCATGCAGTATGCATATGCAAATATTTCACTTTACCGTTCGTGGTATGCCTACCTACGGGAGGGAAAGAGAGTATTTTCTTTTGTTTTAAAACCAAAAATTTCCAAACAAAAATCTTGAACAAATCAAAATCAAAGACAAGCAACACTTTCCAAACTCATTTCTCTTTTCTGAAAAGCAATCAAAATGGGAAGAGTCTCTTTTCCTAAAAGAAAAACAAGAAGCACACTGTATGCATATGCACTCTATTTTTCGATTTTTCTTAAAACATAGATAGATGTAACTTAAAACTACAATATTTTTTATTTTGGTGAGATAGTACTAATGCAAAAGAGACAAAAGAACACAGAGAAACTGAAAGCTTGTGATGCCAATCAGAGATCCAATGTCTTATGCTCAATAATGATAATGACCTAATCTGAGTAAAAAAAAATCTTTTTAAACAAGAAAAAATAAGTCCTCTATGGAAACAAAAAATGAAATCAAGATGCTAATTAAACGTTTTTCTTTCAGTCTTTATAACAGAAATGAAAAGAGAGCTCACTAACACCTAAGCTTTCAAAAAATAAATCCTTTCACAATCACAACCAACAAGCACTGAAGAAAATGACAAAGCAACAAGTCTAGTCTAGCTTTTGAATTCTTCAATCAAACCAATCTTTTACCACAGAATTTCAAACCTTGAGCATTTAGATTCTAACACACAAGCCTGACAGTGCAGGGCTGAAAGCAAACAAACTCAATTTTTTGCAAAAAAATGAGAAAAAAGTAATCTTGGAACAAGGCCTACCTGGCACCGTGCCGGAGGGGTCTTGACAGAGCGGTTCTGGGCGAGCACCGCTTCTAGATAACGGGACTTAGGCGGTGGCACCGTGTACTGCTAATAGGGTTCAAGCGGTGGCACCACTTATTGCCAACAGCGCATGAGCGGTTCCCTGAATAGATCCAAAACACAAAGGAGAACGAAATATCAAGTCAGAAATTGATTAGATCAAGGCAAAAATTGATGGACTAACAGTAAAAAAGAGCATAAAAAGTCAAAATAATTCAGATCTAAAAGTTTCAAACCAAAATTCACTGAGTCAGATGGAAGATCTGACTGAAGAGAGTTGGAGATGGAGCCTAGATTCGGACAAGAGTTCAAGAACTGAGGAAGATCATATCAACTGATATATGCACTGCTCCCCAGCGGAGTCGCCAAATTTGAAATCAGGAATATTTCACCTTCTACAGATAAAAGTTGTTTGTGTGGTCTGAATGGTTCAGATCCAAAACAAATGCGTGAACAACAAAGGATGAAGACCTTCCCTCAATATCGTAGACACTTGGAATGCTGCTTTGATAGTGAACCTGTGCACCTACAAATAGATCAAACATGCAAACACATCAAAGCTACCAGAAAATCATCTACTTATCCATGTTAGTGACTAAGGAATCTAACAACATGTACATGTGAAATCAAAACAACAGTAATGTGAGACGGAAATCAGCTTTGCATTAAATATGTATGGAGAAGCTTACAACCGTTTCCTTAGTGTCAACAAGCATCTCCACGAGACAAACACTTCATCCCCATAAGCTCCAACTTTGTTCTCTATGCTCTCCAATGGCTTGGGATAAGTGGTCAATCCAATAGCATAACAATACCTCTATAAATCCCCCCTCAACTATGGACATGAGCTTGTATTTATAAGGTTCAATGGATAGGAATAGTTGAGAGATTTGTGGATGAGGTGGCTCTAAGATCCTATTATGGGGGATCTCGAGCTCAACTGACCCACAATGATAGGGATAATGGAGGACACGAGGCTAATGATCTAGAAGCCTCGAGAAACTTCTCTTTTTCCCATTTTACCCAAGGTATCGCTTTTCTTCTCTTATGACAGAGCGATTTAGATGATAAATGCTTATGGACCAAAGACCATAAGCGGTGGCACCGCCTATGGAAAATAGGATACAGGTGGTGCGAGCAAGGTACCACTCATGGGCCATAGGGAAAGTACGGTGTTGAGTTTTTTTATGTAGAATTGACAAGCATAGTAGGTTTCCACTCTAAGTGCTATGATTAAGGGCAAACATGGGAGTTAAGGGTCTTATCACATGATGGTGACAGGATTTGGGTATAACAACTTAGCACTCAACTCAGCCATCATCTGATTCTGAAAATGAGATCCGTGGTCAGTGACTATAGCTTGCGGGACTCCAAACCTAGCTATCACATGATTGAATAAAAAGAGAGCGACAGTCTTACCATCCTCTTCATATGTAGGCATTGCCTTAGCCAATTTTGTGAAATAATCCATGGCTACGATGATGTAACCATGCCCCCCGGTTGAGGTAGGCTTACAATGCATAAAATCAATACCCCATTTGGAAAAATGGCCAGCTGCAATGACAAGGTGTAAAGGAGCAGGGTGGGTGTGTTTTTTTGGATAAAAGTGTTGACAGGGTGGGAATTTCTTAACCGCCTCATGATAATCTTTAAAGATTGAAGGCCATAAATACGTAGCTCGAAGGATTTTATGGCCTGTAGTCGTCCCAGAAAGATGACCGCCACATGCTCCAGAGTGGCAATCATTCAAAACCATTTTAGCCTCTTCATGTGTAAGGAATCGTCGAAGGATAGAATCTATACCATGTCGGTACAATGTATCATTCAGAATAAGATAGTATTTTGCGTGGTGACAGATACGACGACGATCATCACAGGATATGTTAGGCTGAAATCTCTGGGTCTGGAGATAGATGATCAAATCTCCATACCATGGGTTAGTTGTGCTTATCAAGAACACGAATTCATCCATAAATGAATCATTGGGCTCAACTTCTGTCAAAGCATAGGGAAGATCACACATTAGCTCCATGAAAACCAAGGATTTCTTCGAAGTAGCCTTGGCGAACTCAAGATCAAATTCCTACAGGATAACAATCCAATGGGAATATTTTCCCCCTAGTACCTGACGGGTCAGAATGTAGTACATAGGGTTTTGATCTACGAGTATAGTTGTGGTACGAAGCTTAATGTAATGACAAAATTTCTGAACAACAATGACCGTGGCCAAATCTAACTTCTCCACACACAAGTAACGGGTTTCAAAGTCAATGAGACACTTACTCATGTAATATATCACGTGTTCTTGGCCATTGGTATTGTCTTGCGCTAGAACCATTCCGATGGTCGTAGTGGAGGCAACAACATCCAAGAGAAAGTCCTTTGAATAATCTAGGGGGTGCATCATGGGTGAATGGGTCAGACCGTGCTTCATATTATCAAAGGCTCGTTGGGCCTGGTCATCCAAAAAGAACAGAGTGTCTTTCTTTAGGAGACGCATATAAACATGTGTTTTCTCGGCGAAGTTGCACATGAAACAGCGAAGAAAGTTTTCCTTCCCTTGAAAACTTTGGAGTTAAGTAAGGTTTTTCGAGGCAGGTAAATCCAAGATAGCAGCAATTTTCAAAGGATCAATCCAGATGCCATCTTTGGAAACCACGAAGCCAAGAAGGCGTTCAGTCCCTACACAAAAGACACACTTGTGTGGATTCAATCGTATGTTATAATGATGACACCTAAGGAAAATGTCTCTAAGGTGCCCTAGATGGTCCTCCTGTTGCTGCAAATGAGCGGGGATATCATCAAGGTACAGTTCCACTATGTGCTTGATATCATGAAAGGCATAGGACATGGCTTGTTGGAATGTAGCTCCGGCGTTCTTTAGGCCAAAAGGTAACTTTCGATACGCGAAGGTTCCCCATGGGAAAATGAATTTCGTTTTATGTTGATTGGTGGGTAGAATCTCTATCTGATTGTAGCTAGAAGAACCATCCATAAAAGAAAATATGATGCTCCCAGCACAGTTATCGATGATTTGATCGATATGCGGAGTAGGGAAATTGTCCTTAGGACAAGCCTTATTCAAGTCTCAAAAATCGATGCAGACTCTAATAGTGACCTACTTTTTGGTTATAGGGACAATGTTAGATACCCATTCCATCAGGGGTATGGGATAAATAAACCCCGCCTTAAGAAGTTTTTCTACTTCAGCTTTGATAGTCGCAGCCTTCCTAGGATGGAATTGATGTATTTTTTGTCGGACAGGCTTTGTTGTGGGATAGGTTTTAATCCTGTGTACAACAATTGAAGGAATGGCCCCAAGCATCTCCTCATAAGTCCAAGCAAAAATATCATGGAATTCTTTGAAAAGAGCTCTAAAATTTTCAGTTTCTTCCGTTGAGCAGTTTTGGACTACGTGAACATGCTCAATGGTTTCGGGTTTGGCTTAGTGATATTGCAAAGATTTCCTTCGGAATCTATGTCTTGCAACAACATAGGTGTTTGTGGATGGGTGACAATATCAGTACTGATAAGCGATTCAAGGTCAAAACCTACCAAACTGGTGTTAGGAAGAAAATAAGATCGATGATGGTGATCTTCCCATACGGGTTCATTCGCACTGATGATCTCCATGATGGACTCGTCCGAGGTAAAGTATGTGTGAGATAGTCTAGAGTGGGAAGAGAGGGTTCTAGCCAGTAGGGCAAGTGGTAAGGATCTAAAGATACCAAATGAAGATCATCTAGCTAGACCTCGAAGGCATACTGGACAACATCATACAATGCTTCATAGGGGCCAAGGGAGGGTGACTCAAAAACTTCTTTGCCTTTGGTACTATAACCAATCATGGAAATCATGTTCACAGTCATTGCTTCTGAACTAGGAGGGGTGGAAGGAAATACTCCCATAAGGGTTGAATCCTTCAACATACCTACCCCAATCGACTGATAAGAAGGAGGGGACCGACCTAGCATAGGGATGTTATTCACAATGGGAGTAGTAACATCCGTTGAACAAAAGTCAATTTGATCGATAGTTACAATTTTTCCCAAATGAGGAAACTAGAAAGTTCGAAAGACTGTCGAAGCAACGGCAATCATGGCATAGAACTAGTTTCTCCCCAATAGGTGATTGTAATCTAATGGGGCATCAACTACTTCCACCTGAATGGAAACAGTTTTTCCCCCAAGCTCGATAGAAAGGGTTGGTAACAGATCATGAGGCTGGAAACCTCGTCCATCAAAAGCTTTAAACGTTGTAGGAGACTTTGTAAGCTCAGGAGAACCAATGGCTCTCCAACAGGCTATAGAAAAGATTGAGGTTGAAGCTCCCTCATCCAGAACGGTTTGATGGACCTTTCTCCCAACTACTCTAGAAGCAATTTGAAATGTGAGTTGGTGAGGTAATATGGATTTATAGTTCTCTACATTGAAATGAATCAAGCTAGTGTTATCTGGGTCTAATGCCCCCAAAGTTGTTAGCAGGTTTTTACACTGCATTGGACAACTTTGGAGTACCTCCAGGGTAGACATCGTGCAAGGTGCCTGAGCTAAATCTTCAACAACATTATAGAATTGTGCAGCTCGGGCATTGGGATTGAAAACAACCTTCCTAAGGTTAGCCTTAAGTAGTCGTAAAATTAAATCAAGATGAGGTTTTTCGATCACGAGGGCCATTAGACGAAGATGGAGGAGAACCAGTAGAAGGAACTTTCTCGGAAGAAGGATTTTTGTCCTTCTTCTCTACTGGCTTGGCATATGAATGACTACAAGTACTCAAATTGATGGTGTCTGAGGACATCATTCTGATTTCTTCCATGGAACCAGAGGTTCCTTGATTAGACATGTGGTCTATCAATTGTTGTTGAGACAGGAAGGGATCGGTAAGCATCGCGAGTGTGGGATTAATTTTTAGGAATTTACTAATCTCTTCATGACGAGGGTAATCCTTCATGAAGTGATCACCCCCACATAATAAGCAAGTATACTTAGCTTTTCTCTTCCCTTTATCATTCTCTGTGGCCGTATTCTTAGTATTCTCCTGTTGGTTTCCAGGTTTTTTATTTTTACATTTTCCTTTTTTCTTATTGTCGGGTGTTTGTGTACTTTGAATAGCATTTACCTCGATGAAAACTGTAGGAGTTGAAGGAGTAGTAGTAGAAACATTAGGTTGCTTAGAACTTTTGGCCGCTGACGAGGGATGGATTGAACCAACAACCCCATCAACAGGAGTCTCTACAGGTGACTTGGAAAGGTTCGTGCTGGGACGAGGAGCTTGAGGGATTAGGTCATACAAAGTTCTGGATTGGGAATATACCAAATCTACATACTAAGTGCGACTAATATCCTGCTCTTTGGTAACATCACCACCCATGACCACATCTCGGGCAATGGGAGGCAATAGGGATTTCATGAACCAATCAGCTAACAGTTGGTCCGAGATGGGAGCTTTAATAAGTCATCTCTACCATCTCCACTCATGGATATGGTCTGATATGTGTGTGGAGATATTTTGATGGAGTGTGGTCAAAAGGTTTGTACTCGTTTCATAACGAATGGGTAGTTGAAAGTGTGTGAGAAAAATAGTTGCCAATGAGCTAAAATCCACAAACGAATGTTGTGGAAGTTCGATATACCACTTTGTGGCTGTATCGGTCAAAGTTCGCTGGAAGAGTCTCAAATGAATAAAGTCATCCATCAAGGAGTTCGAAGAACACCATAGGTGAAAAGTCATGACATGATTTTTGGGATCATCTCCCTACTTCCCATCAAACTTTGGAATGTCTGATGGCAACTTAACTGGAATAGCAGGCCATGAAGGGTTGTCTTGAATGGGATCATTTATCAACTTGGACAAATCAAGCATGTCCAAAGTTGTTAGGAATGGAAGTTGTTGATTAGGTTGGACATACTGGTAGTATTGATAAGGCATGTGTGTACTAGTAGGACCATAAGTTGACTGATATATTGGATGTCGAGTTGGTTGATTGGAATACAACCCTCCTAAAGAGCCTCCCGTAGAGGGTGGGCCTCCAAGAGGAGGGCCACCTGGAGGTGGTGGACCTCCAGGTGGTGGTGGACCTCTAGGTGGTGGTCCGCCAGATGGTGGTCCACTAGGTGGTGGCCCCCCAAAAGGTGGACCCCCATAAGGTGGGCCTCTGGGCGGTGGTCCCCTCGAAGGTGGGCCTCTAGGTGGTGGTCCTCCATAAGGCGGACCTCCACCAAGTGCGCCTCTGCCAGGTGGGCCTCCGCCTAGTGGACCTCCAAAGGGTGGGAAACCATAAGGTGGCCCTCCAACACCTCCAGCAGTAAGAATAGGCATTTCTCCCATTGTTGGCATGTAGGACCAATTAGGTTGCCTCCACGGCGTAAATGAGTTTCCAGGGTAAGGGATTCCAGGATACATAGTTCCTGTAGATGTAGGTTGATAGTTTGTACTTGCTACAGGTAATTGATTCGCTGGGTAACCATAACCCCAAGAAGACTGGTTAACTGCAGGTTGTGCCCCTAAGGGTTGGCTTGAACTTGACGGAGGGTTTACCATATTGGTATGGGTAGGAGGAACATCCACTAAGGGTTGTCCTACAGCAGAAGTCTATCTAGTACTAGTAGAAACTCCATTAACAAATAACATAGTCACACCGGGGGTTCCCCCCCCCCCCAACGTTGGAATGTACTGACACCATTTGAGCTGAGGATTTCAACCCAACTACAGAGGTTATGGGAGCACTAGAAATAGACCTATGATTTAAAACTGTAGGTTTGGAGGTTTGACCTGGATTATGAGGAGACATACCATGAGGTGCGACATCATCAATAGGAGCCAAAGTCTCAGCAAGTGAACGATATCCAGAAGGCCATGGATCTGACAAACAGGGTAAAAGAGCCAACATAGGTTCTTTGTGGGGTATAGGAGTATCCATTACTCTTTCCATCCTCTCTTGAAAACTACGAGCGCGATCAAGAGATGCTTGAATTCTCGTATATGCACCCTCACCTAGAGGAGGGTTCTCAAAAGAGGGTCTAGTAACCCCAAATTCAGCAATGGATTAACCCATAGAAGTTCTCCAAAAGGGAGCATCAGGGCCATACTCAGTTTCATCAGGACCATCGATACGACCTTCCATCAGAGAATGAAAGGAAATGTCAGCCGTAGGAGGTTGTTGGACCAAGGGATTAATACAATAAGTGAATTGATCTCCACTTTCTACAACTGGGCTACCTTCCACATGGGATTCAATTGCAGCTCCTTGATCTATGGCTTCCATTGGGCCTTCTCCTGTTGCGGGTGGAAAGTCGAGAGGTAAGCCCTAGTTTCTTCTAGATCGTCTCAACTGAAACTCTGCTAGATTTTAAAAAATCACTAAACCTAACCTAGGGTTTCAAAACTAGGGAAATCACACAAAACTTCTCCTACACAAACTATAGGCCACTAGCAAACTTAAGTGACAAGAGAGGTTGAATAAGTCGGTTCCTCACTAGGATTGTCAAGTTTTTGCAACTCACAATATACCATAGGTTCTAACAGTAAAACGTGGCAAGGAGGATCAATCGTCCCTCACCTGAATACCCGACTACCTGGACGACACGTGTGTAGTAATATCCCCGAGTGTTTTTCTTTGTGTATTGCGCCAACAAGACGACCAAAAGGGATTTTCTTATATGGTCTCATGAATCCTAGAAGGTCCTCCCGATATACGCAAGGTACCTGGGAGTTCAAATCAGTAGTAGTGTTGTCTAATGCACAATCGTTCACAAGGGGGATTCCAATATACAATTGAGTACGTGTAGTACCTTTTGATATACCTCAAGGGTACGTAAACGTCCGTTCTATATATCGAAGGTACGTGGAAGAACCGTGCAGGCCCCAGGTTTCAGTGCAGGAAATAAACGACAGCTCCTACATTTTACGACGTCGGAACACGTCTCTAACCTATCACTCAAGTTACTAAAACTTTTAACCTATAGCTACCGTTAATTTTAAGTTGAGCGGTTAAGTGAATGCATGGAGTTATGATAGAAATGTAAAACCATGCAATTATGATATGCAAATTCTTTCACTTTACCTTTCAAAGCAGGCCTACTTACGGGAAGGAGAGAGTATTTCTTTTTCCAATTTCGTTTCAAAACCAAAACTTTCCCAAGCAATATAACTCAAAAAACCTTCTGAGAATACAAACAAGCAATATGCTTCTAAACTAATCTTTGAAAGCAAGCAAATAGGGAGAGATCTCTTTTCTAAAAAGAAAGACAAAGAACACTCAAAGGCATACTAATTTTTTTTTTCAATAATGGAAAGATCTAACTTAAAACTACTAATATTTTTTCTTTTGATTGAGACAAGAATGTAAAAAGAAAGAAGAAAAATGGAGATCCAAAAGCTTATGAGGCTAGTCAGAGACCAAATAATTCATCTTCAAATAGAATTATAACCAAATCTCCACAAAAAAATTTCTTTTTAACAAGCAAAAATAAATCTTTCATCAACTTAACGAAAAAATGAAAGCAAGAAACCAACAAGCAAGTCTTCCTTTTTAGTCTTATCAAATAGTAAGAATGAGTTCTAACTGAGCTAAAGCTTTCAAGCACTCATTTCAAAAGATAAAAACCAAGCATACAATCAATGAAGATGATGAGCCTAACCTAGCTTTTGAATTGAACAAACAAGTGTTTACCACACTTAGGTTTTGAATTTCAACTACTCAGATCTCTGCAAGCAAGCCCAAACATTCAAAACTGAAAAACACAAAACCAAAATAAATTTTGCAATGACAAGTCTTAAAAAGCCTACCTGGCACTGCTTCCTGGGGGTCACTGACAGAGCGGTTCTGAGGCAGCACTGCTTCTTGATTGCTGAAAATAGGCGGTGGCTTCGCTTACTGATCACTGAACACATGCTGTGGCACAACTTATTGCCCACAGTCCATGTGCGGTGTCCTGTAGAAGTCAGAAAATCAAAGAATGGTGAAAAAATAAAGTTAATCAATGAAGGATTGGCATAAAAATCATGAATTGACAGGAATATAAAGCGCAGAAGGTAAGAAAGACTCAGATCTGAATAGATCTGATGATACCAAACCAAAATCTCACTAGATCAGCTAGTAGATCTGTCTAATAAAAAACTAGAGCTTGGATTTTAGACAAGAGTTGAAGACCAAGGAAGATCAGATGCACTGAAAGCTTTTCCCCAGCGAAGTTGCCAGATTTGTATCTAGGAAAAATGCACCTCCTGCAGACAAGAGTTGTTCCTCTGGTCTGAATGGTTCAGATCTAGAACAAATAGTTCACAACAGAATTGGAAGACTTTCCCTAGAATGGGTGGAGAACTGGAATGAGTCTCTTTGATGGAATAGTGTAGTTGTTTCCTGTAATGATAGATCTTCACGAATGTACCGGCAAGATCACTTGAAAACTAGCAAACAAGATCAAAGAGCACCATAATATGATCCACTATTCTATGTCAGTGACTAAGGAATCCAACAATAAAATACATGATAATTACACAACATACTTTATGGGAAAGGAACCAATTTTGCATTAAAGAATGGATAATAAATTTACAACCTTTGCCTTAGTGTCGATATGCTCCTTCATAATGTTGATATCTTGTCCCCAAAAGATCCAACTTGCTCCCTCTATGCTCACCCTACTGATTTAGGCCAGAATGTCAATTCAACAGCATAACTTTGCTCCTCCTCAACCATGGATATGAGCCTGCTTTTATAGGCCTTGAGAGGATAGGGATGGTTGAGAAAATGGTGGGTGAGGTGCATAGGAGATCCCAAAAGGATGGATCTCGAGTCCAAGTGGTCCTTAGGTGTAGGGATAAGGGTGCCATGAAGCCTTTCTTTGAGAAGCTTCATGGAAACCTATCTTTTTAAATTTTTACCGAGGGCACCGCTTCTTGCTCACTATGATAGAGCGGTGACAGGGAAAAACCATGCCGTGTACAAGAGGTAAAGGCGGTGGCACCACCTATTGTTAAGAGAGTAAAGGCATTGCTAAAGAAGGCACCGCCTATTGACTTAAGGGCAGGAGCGGTGCTGGATTTTCATATGCAGGATTGATATCTGGGCCAGTGTTTTCACTTCAGAATTTGGGATTCAAGGAAAATATTGATGTTTAGGACCTCATCACATGATGATGACAAGATTTATGTGTAACACCAGTCGCAGTCCAAGGTCAAGTTTCCGCAGTCATTCCACCCCTGGCTCCTGCAAACATGCCTCTTTTCACATCCTTTTCCCCCCACCGCCCATCATCATTCCACCTGCTCCATGACCCCCCTGCCTGTGCTTACCCTTCCTGCATCGACGTACACTCCTTGCTCCCCTATCATAGTCATCTCCTCTTCTTTAACTTTCCCTCACGCCAACTCATCCTCGACTCTCCTTCCTCGCAAACTCGGTCGGATCTCCCCTCATCACCAGCGATCATGACCTCCATCTTCACCACCCTCCCTATGCCCTCCTTTTTCCGCCTCCACTCCACTCTTGCTCACATTCCCCTCTACTCCAAGTTTTTCCCTCTTCGCATATCATTTCCTCCACCCTCCTTTCCAACTCCACGCAAACGTACTACATACAAAAAATTTATATTTTACAAAAAAATTATATTTACAAAAAATTTATATGGTATAAAAATTTATATAACAAATTATTATTATAATATATATATAAGTTTTAAAATATATATTATAATAATAATAATAATAATATTATTATTATCTAAAAATATAAAATATAAAAATAAATTAAAAAAAAATCATGGCGGGTTGGATTCAAACAACTAATAAAAATAAATCAAGGTTCACCACAGAGAAAATCCTAGCAGTCCCCAGAATGGGAGATATCAATGCCAGATTGGACCAATTAGACGAAAAAGCCAACAAGAGATATGCAGAACTCAAGACAGAAAAAAAAAAAAAAA
>LPNX010295410.1:155184-215022 GCA_001517045.1 Pseudotsuga menziesii
CAATACATTGCAGGCAGAGCAAAAGAAGATGCAAGAAACTCTCAACACTATCTTGGCCAAACTACCGTCACACACCTCAATTCCCCCACCTAGCTATAACCTAGGAAATACACCTCCTCCAAATACGCCAAAATCATCGGTCCAACTTGACACGATGCCACCACACAAAGTTCCCCTCTTTAACATTTTGTCGATATCAATTCCCCAAGCACAGAGATACCACATAAGGGTAAAACTGGAGTTACTAAAATTTGATGGTGATGAGAAGCAATGCATCGCATGGATCAATAAAGTCGAGGAATACTTTGATATCCATAACATACCCTACGACAGCGAGAAGATTAAGTACACCGCCATGCAATTAGAGGGAAATGCATGCAATTGGTACATGTGGTGGAAGATGATAACTCGAGTTTGTTCCTTTAATTGGAACACCTTTAAAATTGATCTTCTTCAAAGGTTTTAAGGCATAACCGAGAAAGGCTTATTTTCCAAGATCACTAGGTTGCAGCAAAAAAGCAGTGTATATGAGTACACATGTGAATGGGAAGCTTTGGAAACTCGAGTTCCAAAACTAATTGATGACCAACGTCTGCAAACATACATACATGGACTAAAACCGCACATCCGGGAAGAGTTAGAATTACATAACACTTCTACTATGGAGAAGGAAATATGTAAGGGAAATATCATCGAGAACAAGTTTAAACGATCCACTCAAGGTAGCTTCGACAAAAACTACTCCAAGAGGAATCCTCCCCCATCAGCGAATACATGAACTTCAAGGTATATGCCACCGCATCTAAGGGAAGGAGAAAAACCCAGTTTCGAAGCCGAAAGGATGAGGGAAGTAAAGTGCAAATATTGTGGAGAAAAATGGGATCCTAAGCACTTCCAAAGGAGCAACCCCCAAAACTATATGCTTGCGAAGCCGAAGAAGAAGAAAAAATCTCATAATATGAAGATCTAAGTGAGGAAGGAACCCAACATGACTATCACTCAGAACTAGAAGATGATACGCCAAAAATGCCATTAGTCTCCATTACAGGGATATCTCAACCAGAAACACTAAAGCTGAAAGGACATATAAAAAACAACAATGTTTCGATTCTCATAGATACTGATAGTACACATAACTTCATTAATGTTAATCTCACTAAAATATTCAACTTATTCATTTTTCCAATGTCTTAGCAGATGGAAAGAAGATTGAAAATGTGGGAAAATGCCACAAAGTTAAATTATAGATGCAAGAGTATAATATAGAATATGACTTCTTCATCGTACCTCTTGAGGGAGTAGATGTTGTGTTGGGAATCCAATGGTTGCAAACATTAGGTACTTACTACACTAACCATCAAGAGCACTTCATCCAGTTCAATTGGCTAGGAAAATAGTACACGTTGTACGGTTTCCAACCACCCCAAACTCAATTGGTTAGATCACATCACATGGAAAGGCTAATTAAAAAAGGAGCACTTGCTTATGTAATTCAATGTCAATAGATGGAGTGGCTAACATGTGAAAGAGATGACTGCAACCCTCTAGAGATACAAGACCTAATCTAAAAACATCACAAGGTGTTCCAAGAGATTTAGATTGAGCTCCCACCAAACAGGAAGATTGAGAACTTAATTGAGCTAGAGCCAGGGGAAAAGCCTATAAATATCAAACCATACAGATATCCCCATCATCATAAAACAGAGTTTGATAGGTTGACCCAAGATTTGTTAAAATGTGGGGTCATTTCAAAGAACATAATCCCTTATGCCGCTCCAGTAGTGCTAGTTTGAAAGAAGCATGAATCCTTTAGGTTGTGCATAGATTATAGAGGACTCAACAAAGTCACAATTAAGAATAAATTCCCTATTATGTTCATTGATGAGATGATGGATGAACTTCATGTAGCCAAATGTTATATTTTTATCATTCAAGATAGCATTATGATCTTAGGATCTTTAACTGAGAGAATAACATGCACAGCAATAAAACACAAGAGACAAGAGACACAAAGAATTTTCCTCGGAGAAACCATAAAGGAGAAAACCCGCAACTTCCTCAGAGATAGAATGAGCACCAATGGCAACAGTAAAACCCGAAAACATAAAGATGATCTCCACAGCTTTTGTCTCTCTCTCACACACTGAGAGAGCTTCTCCTCTCTCACTCATGCGCCCCAATGAGTGAGTGTGTGTGTAATAAATAGAGAGGCTCACTCTCTATTTATATTCTTTCATTCACTTGAAACCCACTCCAACATGTCGGCCTCACTTAACAATTACTTACTAGAGCCGACATCTCTAGGAGTGTCTAATAACCCTAGTGCCCCACAACTTGTGGGGACTTTTCCTCCTCCGACCAACAAGGACGGTTATCCTTAACACAACAGTGGGGACTATTGCCTCAACTTACAATGACTCACCTAGGGTCGACTTCTCTAAGATAGTCTAATAACCCTAGGGCCCCACAACTGCGGGGACTTTAACCCTTGACAAATAGGAGGGTTACCCACAATGACTTGACATGACTTGTTCACATTATAGAAACTCTCGATCAAAACATTGGGGCATGGAATGACTTAATTACATTAGGAACACATCCCAGAATAAACATCGGGGTACAATACATAAGATATACAACTGAATACATTCCGAAGTTACAATTACATCAACACTCCCTCTTAACTAGGAAGGTATTCTCTCGACACAATTTATCAGCACAAGTCTTCTTCTCTGTATCATTTGGATCATCATCAAGTTCTCGTCATCTTCAAGTCATCTTTATCTTCATCTGGATCATCACTCGATCTAGATCATCATCATTGGATCTAGATCATCACTCGATCTGGATCATCATCACTAGATCTAGGTCATCACGTGATCTGGATCATCACTACTGGATCATCATCAAATCTGAATCATCACTTGATCTGGATCGTCACTGTTGGATCACTTGAGTCTAGATCATCACTTGATCTAGATTGTTACTACTGGATTGTCATCAAGTCTGGATCATCACTTGATCTGGATCGTCACTGTTGGATCATCATCAAGTCTAGATCATCACTTGATATGGATCGTCATCAAGATTGGATCATCACTTCATCTGGATCGTCACTGTTGGATCATCATCAACTCTAGATCATCACTTGATCTGGATCATCATCAAATCTGGATCATCACTGAATCATCATCATCATTACTGCTTCTGCTATCTCAATCAAATGGTGCTATCTCTTCATTCTTCTCATCACAGGAAGTTCTACAGAGCTAGCCCTTTTTCATGCTGGTTGTAGGCCTAGCCTCCATGGAGGTCTTCTTCAGCGCTTATATCTAACACTTAAGTCAGAATGGCCCATCTAGCTCTTACATCTGACCTCATCTTTTCAGAAAGGCACGCCCAGCACTCACATCTAACCACATCTTGTCAGAAAGGCCTAGCACTCACATCTGACCACATCTTGTCAGAAAGGCCCAGCACTCACATCTGACCATGTGTAAACACATCGTGCCAGAATGGCTCAGCACTTATATCCAACCTCGTCCTGTCAGAAAGTCTCTACACTTACATTCGACCATGTGTAAACACATCGCATCGAAAGAGCTCTCAATCCCAGACTAAGGATTCCTAGTAACTGACCAGGTGCCTCCATTCTCCCAGAGAATGGCATTGCCCTTACATCTGACCTACTCGTCAGAATGGCCAGCACTCACATCTAACATGGGAGGAACCTAATCCTTTAACCATGACAAAATGGCTCAGCCCTTACATCTGATCAAGTGGGAACACATCCCTCTATCACATCAGAATGGCTTCCAGTCCTAGATTGAGTTTTCCTGGTAACTGACCAGGCACCTCCATTCCAAGAATGGCAATAGCCCTTATATATGATCATGTAGGAACCAATTCTACAGTCATATCAGAATAGCTCGGCACTCCTATCTGACATGGAAGAAACCTAAATCCTCTCGCCATGACAGAATGGCTCAGCCCTTACATATGACCATGGAAGGAACTTAATCCTCTCACCATGTCAAAATGGCTCTTGGTCTCATCATTTCCCCTTGGAGGGAACCTCGATCTCGAGAACACCAATCTTTTCCCTGAAGTACTCAAACTTCACTTTGCCCATTTCTAGCATAGAATCACATCAGGGCTGATTATGTCCAAGGATAACCTATCTCATCAGTTATGCTAGAAATCCTTCTTTCAAGAGATCTCGATCTGGATCACTGCTCCTCTCAGCATCATACAAAAAATGCAAGTCAGATCAACCAAATCAAATGGTAGTTTTCAAAATAAACATCCTACCTCCCAAATAACAAGTGGCAACATATTTTGCCTCAGCTGTACTTAGCACCATGCAGGACTCCATCCTGCCAAACCAAGATATCACACTTGATCCCATACTCAATTGTACCCTTCAGGTACCTCACTGCATGCTTTGCAACCATCGGGTGAACATGTCTCAATGTGTTAACGGCAAAGCAAATATCTGGTCTCGTATTTATCAGGTATATCAAGGAATAAAGCATCTGACGATACATCATGGCATCAACCATCTCTGATGAAGCATCACTCAATAGCTTCATGTTTGATGCCATAGGTGTGGTCATAGCCTTTTAGTCCATCATCCTGAACCTCTTCAGGATCTCTATTGCATACTTCCCTTGTCCACACCTCCATACCTAGAAAATAGTGCATCGACACATAACACGAGCATCACTGGTCTTCTACCTTCAACCTTGAAGCAAAGGTTGGAATCCCTTTACTCTTAGTAAACACTATAGTCATCAGTAATCTATCCATCTTGTTGTACCATGTCAAACCTCAGGATCTTCTGTAGTCACTCCCTCTGAAGCGGAGCATCATACTCCCTCTGTCTTTCGTGCTCTATGCACTGAAACATTCTTAACCGGAGTGACACGTAGCTTCCTCTTCTACTAGTATCCATCTAGGATCATTGGATACCAAGATCCTCTATATTGAACTTTTATCTTCAACCTTGTAGCAAAGGTTCAGGTCTTTATCAAGCTCCTCGTGTATGTGTTATCCCATGGGTGTCTTCTGATCTCGTACAAGGCCTTCTTTCATTTGCACACATGATTCTTCATGTCATGTGTATCTCTAGTGGCTGCAAATATCTCTTCATAGTCTATGCCTCGTGCTACGAATCTTGCCTTGTATCCCATGATGTTTCCATCTACTGCATGATGGAACTACGAACTTCTATTCATGTATCGATACTGCATCCTAGACATCATTCTTCTTGAACCTTTCTTCTTGGTTACTTCTTCATGTCTGGAAGGTTCTGCATCAATGATGTTGCTGCATTCGTCTTTATTATTTTTCATCTTGAACTGTCGTTACTTGTTCTTCGGAACAAGTCTCATTCTTCTTTGCTTGTAGGTGATTATGTATGCGATCTTTCATACAATTCAAATGCACTTGTATGGTTAGAAACATTTCATAAGGTATATTCATAATGAAAAATTCTTATGCATAAATATATGATCATGCAATAACTTTAGCCAATACAACATCCATCCATATCTCATGGAAACTTTCTAGATGCCTTCCATCTCTACCAGGACAACATTGAGATTGTGCACTAATCCAATATGTCAAAAAAGAGGTTTCATTCTAGATAAGTAGCAATGGAGAGTTGTATAGCACCATGAGCTACTTACCCATCACATGCATATTAGTAGTATATTGTCATTAATGCAAACATTCTATCATGCATAATACATCAACTGAATATAAAAAAAATGCATAATCAAAACAATATCATGAAATGACAATTGAGTACTTATCTTTATTTGTTTCGTGGGTAGCCTCCTTCTTGATCCTTCTGCTTCATCATCTTCTTCATTCATAATAGCATCATTTCTTATCCAAATGATAAGATGGATAAGAGGTTCTTCAAGAGTTGAGTTCTTTGTATTCCTCATCGCTTGAGGGATCTTCTTTGGATGGTGAGAGATTAATCTTCAGTTGCTCCCATCTTCTCTTCTCTTATTATGAGTTGAGCTTCTTCTTCTTCCCAGAGTCTGCTAAAATTCATCACTTCCTTCTGGCACACATTCCTTGCATGAATGAATCCCATGATCCTGGGAGGCCATTCAAAGAGGTTATCACAACTTCTACATTCTCCACTTCTTCTTTTACCACTTCAAGTTGTTCTGCATTCTGGATCTTCACATTCTTCAACTGTTTTCTAAAAGCCATCTTCTGATTTATGTTCTTCCCTTCAAATAGCTTGGTCAAGGAATCAAACATCTTCGATTTCTTTAGGGAAAACACTTGTGGTACAAGTTGGTCCGTGATTGAATAAACAATTATCTTCTTTGCATTGACAAAGTTCTTCTTATGTAAGGCTTTGAGCCTCATCTCCCTCTGGAACTGGAACCTCTCTACTCATGTAGGTGTCCAATTCATTTTCTTCAGAGAGATCATATGCTTCCATGCTTGGAAGTTATCAACTTCATCAAGCTAATGTGATAGATCACTTTGAAATGAGAACCTCAAATGAAAATAGCAAAAGATTATATCTTACTGATTTGAGGTGTCCGTCCCGGTTCCAGAGCTGGCTGATCTAGGGTTTGTCAGAGAAACCCTAATTTTAAAAACTTGGAATATTTTAGATATGATTGGATAGAAAGATAGATCTCTTCATGTTGAGCTGTCCATTGTACTCATTTTCTGAAAACAGTGGAGGGAAGCTCCCGGAACAGGAAGCCCTAGTTTACCAATTTCTTCTGCAGAAATGTCTGTTACTATTTCTATGATATCTTTGCAATTACTACTCCTCTATGTCTAAAAATTAGCACCAAAGTAACATCGCATGTCCCTGTTCCAACACCATAGGTTTCATCATAATTGGTTTCACCAATTGGTACTTATGATCATTTTCCCAAGGTGACATGTTACAGGACTGTTCAGAACATTGAAGTTGTACGGACTCCCATGTGTCACTGGTCATCTTCTGAGTCTGACACTTGGACCACAGAAAGTATAGTCCATGCCCTTTCTAGAAAATCTTTAGAAATTTCATTTGGACCTTTGTAGCCCAATATATAGCAATTCTCCCCAGGTGTCCTGTTTAGGGATGAATTCTGGAAGAGGCTGGAACCCTAACTTGGAGGGATCATATCTCCTAGAACATAACGCATCTGAGGCTAAATTTTGGACACAGTATACTTCAAGATTTTATCTTTGACCTTTGAAATTTTTAGCTCTTGAGCCATCGCCAATCTCAGGATATAGCGAATGTACCAAAACTTAGCAGTTTTAGTATTTAGGGTTTTTCTAGCTCGGGGTTAAACTAGGGTTTGACTTTTCCTGAGTTTCACCCAACCAAAAATCTTGATCCAGGTCTCTAAACTTCAATTTTGATGAGGAGAGCAATCCTATTCCAGGCTCACTCAAAAATTCATCTTATGTAGAAAGCCCTAATTGCCCGCACCGAAAACTGAAAATGCTCGGAATCGAATTCCGCTTCGATAGAAAGATGCGCCCTTCAATGGAGAGTCAACCTAGCATACTTTTGCTGATATATTATGGAGAGAAACCCAAAATGTAAGAATCCCTAGCTTCTGCAGCTGCAAAATGTCTTCTTCTCAGGTTAGCTCTCATACCATGTTAGATTTTTATCATTCAAGCTAGCATTATGATCTTAGGATCTTTAACTGAAAGAATAACATGCACAGCAATAAAACACAAGAGACAAGAGACACAAAGAATTTTCCTTGGGGAAACCATAAAGGAGAAAACCCCACAACTTCCTTAGAGATAGAATGAGCAACAACGGCAGCAGTAAAACCCAAAAACATAAAGATGATCTCCACAGCTTCTGTCTCTCTCTCACACTAAGAGAGATTCTCCTCTCTCACTCATGCGCCCCAATGAGTGAGTGTGTGTGTAATAAATAGAGAGGCTCACTCTCTATTTATATTCTTTCATTCACTTGAAACCCACTCCAACATGTCGGCCTCACTTAAAAATTACTTACTAGAGCCGACATCTCTAGGAGTGTCTAATAACCCTAGTGCCCCACAACTTGTGGGGACTTTGCCTCCTCCGACCAACAAGGAGGGTTATCCTTAACACAATGTTGGGGACTATTGCCCCGACTTACAATGACTCACCTAGGGTCGACTTCTCTAAGATAGTCTAATAACCATATGGCCCCACAACTGTGGGGACTTTAACCCTTGACAAATAGGAGGAATACCCGCAATGACTTGACATGACTTGTTCACATTATAGAAACTCCCGATCGGAACATTGGGGCATGACATGACTTAATTACATTACAAACACATCCCGAAATAAACATCAGGGTACAATACATAAGATATACAAGTGAATACATTTCGAAGTTACAATTACATCAACACCAAATACTTCTCAAAATTAGACCTGAGATCAGGATATTACCAAATCATGGTTATATTAGAAGACGTAGCCAAAACCGCTTTCCATACTCATGAGGGCCATTATGAGTTGAAGGTAATGCCCTTTGGGATAACTAATGCTCCAGCCACCTTCCAAGCCACCATGAACGAACTATTCCAAACATGTTTATGAAAGTTCGTGTTAGTATTTTTTGATGATATCCTCGTATATAGCAAAACATGGAGAGAGCATGTCCGACACTTAGATCAAGTACTAACGATCCTCAAAGAGCATCAATTTTTTGCAAAAATGTCAAAATGTACCTTTGGAAAAGAAGAAGTGGACTATCTTGGCCATATAATATCAAAAGAGGGAGTCAAAGTCAATCCCAATAAGATCAAGGCAATCATTGAGTGGCCCCAACCAAATAATATCTCGAAATTGTGAGGGTTTCTAGGCCTAACTGGGTACTATCAAAGATATGTGAAAAATTACACCCATAAGACAACCCCTCTAACAAACTTACTGAAGAAAAATTCATTTCTGTGGAATGATCAGGCAAAAAAATGTTTTGAAGCATTAAAAAACATTATGTCATCAACACCAATATTAGCAATCCCAGATTTCACAAAACCCTTTGTAGTTGAGTTTGATGCTTCAGGATTCGGGATAGGAGCAATCTTGATGCAAGGAGGTCATCCAATAGCTTTTGAAAGTCAGAAGCTCAATAAGAGAGAAAGGTTGAAATCCACGTATGATAAGGAAATGCTTTCCATTATACATGCTCTAACAAAATGGCGTCAGTACCTCCTAGGGAGCAAAATCTTAATTAGGACAGACCACAATAGTCTTCAATATCTCCTACAACAACAAACATTGTCAACTAAACAACATAAATGGAGATAAAAAAAATTCTACATTTGACATGGAGATACTACATAAGCGAGGGGAAGACAATGTAGTTGTTGATGCCCTTTCTCAAAAAGATGAATAAGTCAAGGCTTATGCAATCTTAGTCGTAGTTCCATATTGGTTGGATGAAACTTGAGGAGAATATGCCAAGGATCTAGACACTTGCGCCCTAATTAATGGTCCTAATCAAGGTCCAAAATTCGAATGGATAAATGTCATCCTTTGGTATAAAGGAAGAATCTACATAATCCCTACATCTAGGTTTAAAACCAAGGTGTTGAAAGAATCTCATGATTCCCCAGCCGTTGGACATGTAGGTTTTTTCAAAACTTACTACAATGTCAAGCAATCCTTCTACTGGAAGGGGATGTATAAAGACATTAAGAAGTACATGGCTGAGTGTGACACCTGTCAAAGAAACAAAATAGAAAATGTCGTGACCCCAGAACTACTCCATCCACTTCACTTCACATTCCAAGCTAGAAGTGGGAGGAAATCTCCATGGATTTTATTGAAGGGTTACCCGTATCCTAAGGCAAGGACAAAATCTTCATGGTAGTGGACCGATTAACAAAATACTCACATTTTATGGGTATTAAGAAAACTGACTGTGCTAAACAAATCACTGAAGTATTCTGTAAAAATATTTACAAATTACATGGATTCCTGAAAGTCATCGTTAGTGACAGAGATGCCAAATTTACAAGCAATTTTTGGAAGGAATTCTGCAAACAAATTGGGATTACTCTTAACATGAAATCATCCTATCATCCATGAACAAATGGTCAAACAAAAGTTGTTAACAAATGTGTAGAGACCTATCTTTGTAGTTTCGTCACTGACAAGTAGAACAGATGGTTACATTGGTTACATTTTGTAGAATGGTGGTATAACTCCAGCTATCATACGTCAACCAAGATGACACCTTTTCAAGCACTGTATGGTTATCCGCCTCCCAGATGGAAGGAACTCGTTCAAGGTGATGCAAAGGTACATGCAGTGAAAATACAACTTGAAGAAAATCAGGAAGTAATGCAAGTCCTCAAGGATAATTTAACTATGGCAAAAAATCGTATGAAACAACAAGCAGATCAACATAGAACATAAAGAGAGTTTGAAGTAGTAGATTGGGTATTTGTAAGACTTCATCCATACAAGCACTTGTCACTTAAGCAACAAGGAAAGAATAAATTGGCCCCCAAGTTTTATGGACCATATCAAATTATCTGAAAGATTAGCCTTTTAGCTTATGAATTGAAGTTACCCGACCACAGTCGAATTCACAATGTCTTTCATGTTTCAAGTCTCAAAAAACAGTTGGGTCAACATCAATCTGCTCAGAAGATACTTCCTACAGTGGATGAAGAAGGAAAACTTGTAATAGAACCAGAAGCCATCCTCAACATCAAAGAAAGAAGATTACGCTCTCGCATCATAAATGATAACCTTATTAAGTGGAAGAATTGTTCAGAAGAAGATGCTTCATGGAAGACCAAGAAGTTCATTAAGTAAAATCCATCATTGGCATGCTTTGAGGACAAAGCATCTTAAAAGAAGAGGGCAATTTTATACATAAAGTAATTTTATAATTAAATAATAAATAATATAATGTAATTAGATAATAGACGAAACTAACTAAGAGATGTGACTTTTAATGAATTCCCCTCACAAACCCGAATATATATATGGGATTAACTTTGTAATTGATCATCAGAGATTTATATAATAAAACATTTTTTATCAAATTCAAATATTAGTATTTTGGTCTTCTTGGTTTCAATAATTAAGTAGCAAATTGAATGCAAAAAGTTCTTGCAACACAAAATGGAAAAATGTGATGCAAAATACCACATTGTGACACAAAAATCCACATTAGGATGCAATAATGCCACATTGCGATGAAAAGTGATAATTTGTAATGCGACTACAATGCAAGATCTAACACCCCCAAATGTATTGGATTTTTCATCATTCCTCCATAAAAAAAGAGAGGGGGCAGCAACACAAATTTTGATGTTATTTCCCTATATTATAGTAGTGGTCATTGTAGTAAAGTAACACCATCCGCAACAAGATCTCGAGTGTAATGAGTATCCAAGTCAATGTGTTTTGCCTTGGAGTGATACATTAAATTGTACACAAGCTTAATTCCACTTTGATTGTCACATCTTAAATTGGTAGAAGATTTATGTACTAGACCAAGCTCTATCAAAACAAGTTGGATCCACATTGCTTGTTTAGTTGCTTCCTTAGCTTCCCTACACTCTGCTCATAAGAAGAAAGAGAAAGAGTTCTCAACTTCTTACTAGACCATGAAATCAAACTTGAACCAAGATGAAAGATATACCTTGTCGTAGACCTTCTATCTAAAGCATCCCCTACTCAATAAAAAATTGTATAACCAATAAGTGAAACTATAGCATTTATAGAATATAAAACACCATAATGCATTGCTCTTGTAAATATCTAAGAATCCTCTTTGCTGCTTTCCAATGACTTTCATGAGGTTTTTGCATAAACCTTTAAAACATGCCGACTGCAAAAGAGAGATATGACTTTATGTGTGTCAAATATATCAATCTCCCCACAAATCGACGATATAATGTGGCATCAATAAGAGGATTAACAAAATCAACAGTTAACTTTACACCGGGCTAGAATGGTGTAGGTGAAAGCTTACAATCACTCATATGAAACTAAGCAAGTAAATATGTCACATTTAGGCTAAGAAAGTAATATACCATCAACCCAAAATTAATAGAATAGCCCTAAATCGATCATTTCAAATTCATTATTTATATTATTCTTCAATTATTGTATAAGTGTAAGCTAGCTTCTAGTAATAAGGAGATTATCCACATAAAGTACCATTATAATATCATCATCACTAAAGTTATTCACATACAAATTTGGATCAGATATACACTACTTAAAACCATTCTTCGAGAAATAAACTTCAATTTTCTCATACTAAGCTCTAGGTGCTTGTTTCATACCATATAAAAACATGTTCAATTTGCATACTAAACTTGAAGTGTCAGCAGTAATAAAACCAGGTGGTCATTGCATATAAATATCTTCGCATATAAATATCTTCATGAATATCACCATTCAAAAACACACTCTTGACGTCCATTTGGTGTATTTTCCATTAATAAGATGCAACAAGAGAATGAATAGTTTGTATTGTGTTCATTTTAGCAACTAGAACACAAGTTTCAGTATAGTCAATACCTTTTTGTTCAGAGAATCCTTTGTCTACTAACCGAGTTTTATGCTTTTTAATCTGTCCATTTGTAGTAAACGTTGTTTTATATATCCACTTACATCCAACTAAATTCTTTCTAGGAGGAAGAGGCACAAGAGTCCATGTCTTATTTTTCATTAAAGAGTCATATTCAGTTGTCTTTTATTTCTCCCATTCATGTTTATCTTTAACTTGAGCTTAGGTAGAGGGATCATCTATAGCCAATACTTTAGTCATAATAGCAAATTCAAATCTATTTCGATGATTATAAGAAGGAATTCCAATCCTAGAACCTATGCCAATTCAAGAGTTTTCCAGACCCAAATAGGAAGAGTAGTGGTAGAAACCACACTTGTGTCTTTAGAACATTCAAGATGATCACTTAAAGAAGAAGATGAACCAGGATCAAGGGTAGGCACAGAAAGAGCGAAAGGGGCAATAGAGATGAGAGTAATAGAAGGTGAAGGAAAATGCAAGGTAACATGAGGCTTAACAGACATATGAGGAAGAGAGACTTCATTGAATCGAATATCTCGCCTAATGATGACACCTTGGGTAGATGTATCAAACAACTTGTATGCTTTGGATTCCTCAATAACCAAAGAAGATACATTTGTGAGACTTGGTTCTAACTTTTTTTTCTGTTTTTCATCTAGGATATGACCCCAACATTTCATTGCTAAAAACCTTAAAGTTACTAATATTAGGTTTTCTTTCATTCCATTTTTCTTCAAGAGTAACCTACAAAACTGGTTCAGTAGGGACTCTATTCAAGATGTAGCTAGCACGACAAATAACTTCACCCCAAAAACATTTATGTAGTCCTTTAGAATAAAAAATACATCTAGCCATTTAACCAAATTTCTATTATTTCTTTTAGCTACCACAATTTGTTGAGGTGTATAAGGAATAATCATGTGATGTTGAATGCCATGCTTATATAAATATGCATTCAATTCCTTTTTAGTGAATTCCCCCCCATTATCAGTTCTGAAAGTCTTAATAATTTTACCATATTCTTTTCAACCATGGATATAAAATCTTGAAAAATATACCAAAGGTTTTACTTTTATGTTTCAAAAAATAAACCCAAGATTTAGGACTAGAGTCATCAATAAAGTAAGAAAATAGATTGCTTGAGACAAAAAAACAGTTTCAGCATGACCACAAATATTACTATGAATTAGTTGCAATTGTTCTTTAGCACACCAAGCTTTACCTTTATCAAACATTTCCTTATGATGTTTACCAAGAACACAACCTTCACAAACACCTTTAGTAGAAGAAATTGAAGATAATCCAAGTACCATTTTATAAAATATTTGCATTTTACCATAATTCAAGTGACCTAATCTTCATGCCATAATTTATCATGTTCATCAACATGAGTAACATAGGAATAAAAGGTTGATTTTTTCTTGAATTAAAACCAATAAAGTTATATAATCCAACATTATGACCAATCATGCTAGAAGAAACAATTTTGAAGTTATGTTTGATATCTTTTAACACATACTTATCATGCCAAGATTCAAATTTTAAATAACCTTTCTCACATGCATGATAAATAGAAACAAAGTTGATGGGTATTCCTTGAACAAGAAACACATCTTCCAAAGTATCATTAGAAACATTAACACTACCATATCCTAAAACTGAAAGATGAATACCATCACTTATGAATACCTTCTATGTTGTGTTTGTTTTAGTGTCATAAGAATTAAATAAAGAAGTAGTACTCGACATATGGTTAGAAGCACACAGGGACACCAACTATTCATCATAGGACTTCTTCTTTGCTTTTGCAAGTTCACATCTCCGTTTAAAGCAAATTTTTTCAGGGTGGTTGGTTTTTTCACAATGTTTGCAAGGATTATACACTCTTTTTGTTAGAAACCATGTTAGAAGAGTTGTCATTAGAAGAACTTGATCCTTGATTATGCTATTTATATTTTTTTATTAAAATTCTATTAGGATTCTTTTTACTGTGTGATTAGATCTCAGATAGGGTGTTAAGCGGTCAATAAAGCATTAATGACGATAGGATCGACGTTAGTGCAACGCGAGCGAGAGCTGGGTGGATGATGATATCAAGGGTGGTTTCCTTTAATGGCGTTAATTCCATCTCAGGTGAACTGACATTCCATCTGAGGCGAAGTCACCCTTGCCTCGATCTCAACGTTAAAGGCTTTAAGCCTCTCCTCCATGGCTCCATGGTCTTTCTTCCTGCGACGCTTGACGCTTGACTCTCTGCCGGGGGGGGGGGCGGTGAGCGCTCATATGATTGTTTACATAAGACAAAATTCCTTTTAGTAGTAGTTGTTTACAAGATCAAAAGTTGCAGATGCTCCGATGAGAACATAGCGAGAGGGGTCACAATGGACGGTGTGGTCATGGCTGTCATGCTTCTTCCTAGCGTGAAGAATATTTCAGTCTCTCTGGTCAACTTGTGAGGGTGATAGATACCCTCCTCTTCATCTGGAACAACCTCAATGACGCAAGAGGAGGACCGTCAGGCTCGTATCTTGGATCTGAGAAATTGAATTTAGACGCTCCTAGACTTGTTCACATACAATGCGGAATTCCCTCACTTGCCTTTGCCCCTGCTGGATACCATGGATGATGACGGTCGAATTTAATGGGAATCGGAGAAGTATGCAAAGAATAAAGCTTGATGCATGGTGGAAGGACTCACTATCGGCGTTAAGCATGAGAACCAGAATGAGGATGCACAGGATAACAGGGTCGACGATCCTTAGGAAATGCCTGACACTACTGAGGAGGTGGTTTCGATGCACAATGACGATGGCATGGTTGAAGTCAAGCGACCTGGATCTACTGCTATGTCATGCATTAGACCACCTGCCAAGTAGTGTTGCTCCTAGATGGTTTTGTTAATGCAAGTTCCCTTGTTGATTATCTAGCTATGAAAGACAATGTAATTTCCTATAGGTTTCATTTTACTACTTTATATATTCTTGAAAATAGGTTGTTTTCTCCATTGGAGAGGCCTCAAAATATGGTTGTTTTCTTCATTCGAGAGGCCTAGAAACTCTGTATTATTTTCTTTTTTCTTTTTGTGATATAATGTGAATTATTAACTTACAAAAAAACTATGTGTGATTAGAGCTTTATTATTAAATAATTGACCATTAGGAATTAATCTATGTTGCTCATTTATCAAACCTTTACATAAATCTCCAAAAAAGGGTTTTGAAGTACTCTTAGACATTTCAATGGCTCTATTCCTACTTTGGGTGAACATATCAAAACATGAAGGTAACTTTTGCTCAACAATAATAGTAAGAGCATTATCGTTTTCCTTGTAATTAGAGCCACGATTATTTAACTTTTCATTAAATGTTTTAATTTCAACAAGAAATTAGTCTGTTGTATCAAAATATTTAGGGTTTAACTCATGGATTTTTGTTTCAAGATAGTAAGCATAACTATCAGCATTTTTATCAAATAAAGAAGCTAGGGTTTTTGATACATTAATAGGACTATATTCAGCATCAATGTGTACATGTATGTTGTCCAAAACAATTTTCCCAATGAGTCTTCTTGCTTGATCACATCAATCTTCCCATATTACCAATTATTTTGCATAGGTTGGTTTCGTTTGATCATCTTTAAATAGTATCCATAAAGTCTCACTCCTGAGAACCTCAATCATCTTTCTCTTTCAAGAGAGATAGTTGGATCTAACTATTGCTTTAATAGAAACAACTTTCGAAGTTATAGTGTGACAAAATAATGAAACCCTTCAATTCAAAAAATACTTGATGCAAGTAGAATAAAAGTGATTAAAAACTAGAAAAATTTAATCAAAAAATTAAGTTCACTTATTTTTTGTGAAAGATTAAGTTCACATATGACCCACCTAATGACCAATAAAATGGGCCAAGGATGATTTTTTTGCAAACTATGTCCACTTCTCATGAAATCTAAATTGATCAACCTTAAGATAAACAAATTGATAAGGGATATTTTTTTAACTTGGAAATAACTCCAAGAATCCCTCCTCCCTTAAGGGGAAAAGATTGAGGTCCTAAAATAAGCCAATTAACAAGGTCGGGTTTAGCCTAATTGAGTGTTGACAATACATTGTTTGACATTGTGTCCTTAATGGATACCATGTAAATGTATCATGGGTGAAAGTAGATTAGAAAATACCACAACTCTAAAATTCATTTAGCCCTACTATCCCCAACTTGAAGATCAAGGACTTAACCAAATTGAAAATGAGACCTTGAAACTAACTTGGGTTTATAACAAGTGACATGAAACTGATGATTGATACTCTTTAATGATTGATGAGCCACTTTTTGGATGAAATAATCAATGCATGCAATCTTATATTCCTTTTTGATAGGTCAAGTGTAATACCCCTAATTTTGAACGAAAATTATGTAAATGATGTAATTATCCTAGTATGGATTCCTAGTGTGGAGCTTAAGGCTAGGGCTCAACTAGTGAATGGCTAGGCACGTATGATGTAAATATCGTTATTTGGATTGTATTGTTGGCTTGTCTTGCTAACTCAAAATATATGTAATATTATGTGCATAAATAATAAAATGATCCAACATGGTTGTGTAAAGAGCACCAAATAGGCTATGATTCCACTGGAGGGGAAGAGGAAAGGGGGCCCATGGGAGAATGAATCCTTGCTACCAAGTGTCAACTTTAGAACCCATCTAAAATTATGTCATGTGCCTTGAATAAGCCAATTATCTCCTTTTTTGACTAATTTCCAATCATTGAATGCATGTGTGGGGTTGGTGGGGAAAGTCACCTCATGTAGTTATTGAAGCATGGGACTGACTGCACTTTTGTGATGGTTCTTTTAGCTACCAAGAGCCAATCTGTATCTACTATGAGTCCTTTCTTCTATTGTCAAAAGTTATGTCAGTTGTCTTTTCTCTATTTTCTCCTACCTCTTGGAGTCAATCCTCATTCTCACACACTCTCATACAGATCTACAATATGGAGAGCTTTGTATTGTTGTTCTAGACCACTACCAGATTTCATATACAACAAAAATTTGAATTTAGGGACAAGGCTGCAGATTTGGAGAGGAAAATTGGTGGTTGTAGGTGAGCAGAGAGCTTGGGCAAGCTAGGAACCCTTTCCCATTGATTTATGTTGCTTGTATATTCTTGAGAAGCCATGAATTTAGACTACATGTGGTTCTCCAACAACATTTAGCAGGCTAGTCTTCTTCTATGCACACATTGGAAGCACTCGGCGAGGTGGATCGCCCAAGAGAACCGTGGATCGATGACAAGGATGCCTGATCCGAGAACAGTGTTGTGTGAGGTAGGTATTGTGGAAGCCAAGGATGTGAGAGATGATTGAGATCCTTGTAGAGATGTGTATGAGCATTTGGATAATCATAGAGAGCAAATCGAAATGTTCATTGAGAGAGAGAATCCTGTAGATGTTTCCTTCGTCCCGGTGGCCTCTCAACAGAAAGAGTATATGCTAGACAAAGTGCTTATGGTTGGGTGGAAAATTGCTCTTTCATAACCAATTGCTTGGATCTGCATTGATTAAGGATCAATATTCTCTTGTGCATTTGAATATGAAATGTTTTTAATTAATTCTTGTAATGGTTATGTTGGTAATTGCATGAATCGTGTGTGTGGATCAATTTTATTTCCATTGTGTATGTTTAATTATGCTATGCACATGTAGTTTATTTGTTATAAATTCGTAATTTGGATTCGTGGTGAAATTGGAGGCCCTAAATCTAGATAATGTACCCTCCCATTGGCTGGATTGGGTGAGGGGGACGTTACATCAAGAGTAATAATGACTATGAATCCTAAATCTTTCTTTGATTGAAACTAAGTTTGAGAAGGTTGCTTGGAGCAACCCTCCTTCTTATTTGGGTAGATAACATCATGAAAAATCATGTTGATCGAATGTAGATTTTTTGTCAACACATGCATGGTTCCTTTTGCTTTGTTTCCATCTTAATGATGTGGGACACATAGAACACATCCTATTATGTTGCCATATTACATTTGCAAAACTATTCCCTTCTATTAATCTCCATCTAAAATTCTTCAATGAAAAAAGTGTACCTCATACAAACCAAGAATAACACCATGGGTGATTAGTTGTGGAGATTGATCTTCTTGATTCATAGGTAGTGTTTCATATGTGTTTGGATCCTATCACCTGACGAGGGGGTGTGGGGGGTCTCCCCCCCCACACACTATAGTCATCACCCCCCTGGAAAGGGTTCGGGCGCATCACTTTTGTAACAAAAATTTCGGAAAAAATGCCTTGTAATTTACAAACCCATGGTATTTGACCATGATAATCCATCTTTAAAAGGAAGGCGTCGTATTACGATTGTGTATTGTGTTGTGTTGTATTGTATTGCATTTTATTGCAAAAGACTAGTGTGACTAAGAGAGACTATGAGAGAGTGAAGAGGAAGTTGCAGCAGATGTGTTTCAAGTTATATCCCTTCATTTTGTTAGACAATATAATAGAAAGGATTGGCAATTTCTTTGTGGACGTAGCCCATATTGGGTGAACCACGTATATTGGTGTCTCTCTTTATTTTGTTTTAATGTGTTTCATATATGCGTCTTGTTTTATATTATTGCTCCATCAATATGATGGATATATAATTTATGTATGAGTGATGTTGACCTTGAGTTACAAAATGAATAATATGATATGGATAAAATATTTAGTTATAACACCACTAGTCTCTATATTTTTTGGCCTTCCAAACATATGGTAGTTAACATGAATAGGTGGAAGTCCCCTTTTTGTAATATGAACTTGAACTATTTTGAAGGTGGAAAAACTTATCATAACTTAGTTTTCAGTTGATACTAAGGATAACCATCATTGGCTACTATCTACAAATGTGGATTGATTCATCACCATTATTCAAGGAAAACCATGCGACTTGAAGTAACCTCCTCATGGTTCGTAAGGAGGTATACTTTCACTCCTGCTATATGCCTCTAGGTCTTAGGTCATTAACATGTTTCCTTAAGTCTAAGAAAGACAAGCTCTTATCCAATCAAAAGCAATTTTAGCTCCTAATTTAACACCAAAAGGACAATTTCAACCCTCTATAGTATCCCCAATATACCCTGTATGCCTTGTTGTCCATCATTGATAAGGCTAGGCAAATGTTTAGATCCATACGTGAAGCCAATATACTATACTCGGTTCAAGTAAGCGACACACTTGAAGTCACCTATATATGATCATTTTTTTCCTTGGAAAAAAAACATAATTTTATATCTTTCGAAGAGTAATAAAATTACATATTGTAGATATACATTCTTGTATATTTTGAGAAAGAAACTGTGAATAAAATCACACAATGGCTGAGAAGAAAAAACCTTCATCCATGAAACATCCAAATAACACCTGGCATACATAAGTGATAACATATTGTCAACAAAATTGTTCCCGCTTCAGTGATAATAGACAGAGTTCAATAATTGAACCCCACCCTGTAAAAGGTTTTAGAAATAAACAATAGCAAGTCCTCAAAACCAGTATCATAGGCCCGTGACATATAAAGTCACAGGCTGACCAAAAAGATAAACCATAAATCCGCAGCACCTGTCTTCCCAAAAAATAGTATGAAGTTCATTATACTCAACGAGTATAAATCTTTCAGTGAAATAATAGTCATTCCCAAATGATTGTCCGACATAGAAAATAATAGTATAAAAGCAATAAACATAAGTCTGTTTTATGGTCCTGCAACATCTATAAAAGGCCGATGGAAATAGTATCATCTATCTGTTCTTTAACCTTCCAATGGCATCTATCCAACTGGAGCCCTGCCTTCTATGCTATGTCCGCTTGGAAGTTGTTTCCCTGTAAATATGTTCGCATGAGAAGGAAGTGTATGAATCAATAACAACCTGAATTGATAAAAGAATGTTCTCTAGTCTCAAATCTCTGCACTGTTGAATCTTCTTGATCCAATTTATAACATTTAGTGAATCACCAAAAACCTTTAGTGTTCGACAAGCCTTCTCAGCTGCAAAAATGAGGAGTAATTTCAAACTTAGAAGCTCTGCTACATTGTTGCTACCTTCTCCTAAACCAGTCATCAATTCAAAGGAATGATTTTTTGATAAGTAGAGAATTCCCCCCCCCCCCAACAAATGGTTTTGTGAGGCTCCATAAAAAACCCCCTAAGGAGTAGTCTTGTCAATCTGAAGAGCCAGTACCTCCCTCTGATTTTTGATCTGAATGTGTTGTGGAAAAGCCTGAATAACCCCACAAGTCATACTAGCAGAAATGGACAGTGTGCAAGCTTTTCCATTAAAAATGAGGTTATTCCTTGCCAACCAAACCCCCCAGGTAACAAGCAAAGGAAGAGCCGACATGATTTCCATTGATTCACATTTCTTCCAATTTTCCCATGCCAGCAAAATGGATTCCCCTTCCCACCTACAATCCAAACCCAAACCTAAAAGCTTCACACATTCCTTCCACACTTCAATACAGTATGCACATTTGAGAAAAAGGCAATTCACCGACTCCACCTCAGCCTTACATAATGCACAACATCCAGGACGCTGGAAACCTCTCTTTTGTAAAATTATCTCAAGTAGGGACCTTGTTTTCCAACACACACCAGAGAAAGAGTCTAGTTTTTGGAGTCCTATGGATCTTCCACAATTTCTTCCACCACCATTTAGCCTCCCTTTCAAAACCAATCTCACTAAGCTTTAGATATCCCCTTTTGGGATATATTTCCCTCCTGGAGCCAAGTCCCAAATAATCACATCCTCTCTATCCCGAAGTTGTACCTGTGAATGGTTCAACACCCCAATATATTGTGCCAGCTCCACTTCTTCAAGTTTAGACAATCCATAAGAGTTTGCCCTCCTCTAGGACTAGGTCCATCGATTCTCTTACACTGGGGCAACTAGTTTTGCAAGGGATAAGATATCTATCTATATTAAGGAATCCACCAGGTTTGCAGAAATCATGTGTTGGTTATTGCAACCCACCCATGGATCCACCCCAACCCTCATCTTCCTTCCATCCCATGCCAAACTGTCACCAATGATATCAAATGAATTTACCACAACCTTCCAGATAATAGAGCCACCAGAATGATATTTGCTATCATTTCTAATCCAATCCTCCATTGAATCCGGGGCTATATATTCTAAGTCACTACACGAGTCCACAAGCTCTCTGCTTTCAGTCATATCCATCCACCCTTCACTGCCAACGCATTTGAGAAAAGAGAAATGTTTTTGAGTCCCCATCCCCCTAGCCCTTTGGGCACCGCAAGTCGATTCCACCGGACCCATGGGATCACCTGCACATCCTTTTTCCCACTCCATAAAAACCTAAAATAGATCCGAAGGGCCTCCTCCAGAATGCCTTTTGGAATCCATGCCAAGGACATCCAATACATAGGGATTGCTTCAAGAACAACCTTTACCAATACCAGTCTCCCTGCTCTAGAGAGCCATTTATGGCTCCCCACTTTAAGGCGCTTTTCTAGCAACTAGTGCCAGTCCTTCTTTTGGTAGTCATTAGGTTTTAAGAAAAAAGCTAGGTACTTGATCCCAACTTCCAGTTCTTCAAGTATGTAAGGGAAAGTATCAGTAATGTGACATAACTCTTCAACACCGAGCCTATGAGTAGACAGTGTGGAATTTCCAACATTGATCTCCATTCCAGTTGTTGTTGCAAAAAGGGCCAAAATCCGGGAAATGGTATTCAAATATCTAGTCGAGCCCGAGCAAAAAACCAAAACATCGTCCACAAAAAGTAAATGTGTTATCCATAAGAGATGTGATATCTGAATTCCATGAATATCTCCAACCCTTCGAGCCTCCCTTAGTAACCTGCTCAAACCCTCAGCCACTAGAAGGAACAAGAGTGGGGAGAGTGGACAACCCTGACGAAGGCCTCTTTCACCATGGAAAGAGGGTGAAGTCGCCCCATTGATCAAGACCGAAAAAGATACATTAGTAATACAACTCATGATCCACCTGATAAATGAAATACCAAAACCAAGATGTGTTAGGAGCATGTGAATATATAACCAACTTACCTTGTCATAAGCTTTTGAGAGATCCATCTTGAGGATAGCTCCTTTAATATTTTTGGATTTCATGCTATGAAGACCTTCCTAAGCCACTCTAATGGCTTTGTGGATTTGGTGCCCTTCCAGAAACCCAAATTGTTCTACCGTGATATGTTTAGATAAAATATTTTTCAGTCTGCGAGCGATCACCTTAGAGATCACTTTGTATACACAATTACACAGAGAGATGGGTCTGAACTCGTTCAAAGACTATGGGTTGCCAACCTTTGGGATCAGAGCAACAAAGGTCGCATTAAAGCTGGCTGGAAATCTACCAATGATATGATAATCCTCCACCATCATCAGTAAATCCCCACCCAAGAGATCATATAGCTCACTAAAGAATTCGATTGTCCACCCATTCAGTCCTGGACTTTTGTCCTTCTGTAAACTATGTAGAACTGCCTTGAGCTCTTCTTCGGTGACTTCCTCCATCAGGGCCAAATTGTCTTCCTCCTCCACGAAACATGGAAAAAACTGAGCGATTTGAATAATCTCTGCAATAGACGCCTGAGCTGGAGCACGGTATAACCTCTAAAAGTGTTCAACCCCTGTCCTGGCCATGCCATCAAAGGTATCATGAGATGTGCCCTGATCACCCATTAAGTTCCAAATAGTATTCGATGCTTTCCTTCCCCTAGCATAAGCATGAAAAAACTTTGTATTGTCATCCCCACATTCCAACCATATAGATTTGCTCTTTAATCTCTAGGTTCACCTATATATGATCATATTTATATAAACATGTTTTTTATTAGAAAAAACAAATAAATAAACTTATATAAAAACATAAATAAATATAAAAATTACAACAAATAAACAACTATTATACTTCATACTTGACAAATTGTTGATCCATATCAAATGGGAGAGCCTAAATATACTATTGGCACTCAAATGAATATTTTTGAAATGTTAACTTTTTTTTAGGATAGTGTTCTTGTGCCTCTGTTTTAGGTGTTGTTTACTATTTTACATATTTAATAATTTTTTTTATGCAATTCATATATAAGACATTTTCACTAGGGATTTCTCGAGGGGAATAAATTCCATAATGGCCATTAGAGAGAGTTTTTCCTCCAATTACATGCTATTAATTTTTTTTTCCCAATTACATGTTATCCGTACAAACTTATAGGTTCTGCCAGTGTTCTTCAACAACTTTGGCACTAGTTTCAAATTGTCTTAGGTTTTCTTGAATTCATTTCCAGGCTATCTCTAACACATAATGCTACAATATTTGACCACAAGCTTACTATTATCCTCATACAATCTTTTCTTCTGCTAATACAATACCATTGCCATTGTATTTTTTGTGCTTTCAACTATTGTCCATTAACACCCTTAAGTGTCCCTCTCCTTGTAGCTCTTCATGTAGTCTCTATGATCAACTATAAAGGTGCTATACTAAAACACCACAAGTCAATACTATAATTAAAGCAACATGGTGAATTATCGTATTTAGCTAAAAAATCCTCTCCAACGCTCATGAGTCTTAGTATTTATCTTCTTCCCTTTATATGCTCACAATCCAACTTTGAAGAGATCAAAACATTACCAATAATCAATCTCTCTAACTTCTCTAGCTACCTACTAGAGTTGTCTAGGATTCTTGATCTTCATGTATTTTCTAATCACACACACATGTGGAGGAGGTGTAGGGTGCCCATGTGGTGTTTATGTTGCTCCTTCTACTTTGTTTCCATCTCAATGACATGGGTTACAGACCAGGTCTTACTACATTTCCATATACTTGCTCAACTATTCCTTTATATTCATTTTCATCTCACACAAATGGAGGGCCACATGGAGTTCATATAGGAGCTAGATGTTTGCTAGTTAATGATCCTATTTGGACATGGTGCCTCTGTCAATTACGCCAGGGGTGGAATCATTTATTTGAGCACATCCTACGAACAACCTCTTTGTCAATAATCATTCTCGTTGATGTCTTTCTCTATTAATGACTTTGCCATTGCCTTATTGATGGAATATTTTTGTCAATAACTCTACCGTCGATGAGTTTGTTTACAGTCATTCACTTTATCAATCATTCGCCTTGTGATCGTCCACCTTATCAGTGACCCACCTTCCACCTTGTTAGTGACCCACCTTCCATGTTATTAGTGACCCACCTTGTTGGTGACTATCTTGTAGTTGACACCTTACCAGTGAATGTCTTATCAACTATCCTTTATCAATGGAGACCTCGCTGCTCATCCCTTATTAATTATGAGCCTTGTCAATGATTCTCTTGTTGGTGAACACCTTTTCAATGATCCCCTTATCAATGCACACCTTGTTGGTCATCCTTTTCTCAATGGACACCTTGTTAGTCGTCTCTTTCCTTACCACATAGATAACATAAAAAGGGTAAAGTCATGGCCATTCTTTAGGTACTCATTTCACCAAACAATTTACGATCTTCTACCTAGTTTTATGGTCTTTGGCCTTACTCCTGGCCTTTGTCCATTTCAATATAGGAGATTGACCATTATTGGATGATCTAAATTTTTTCAAATCAATTGTAAATGATATGTGAATAATTTTGCATTGCACAATTTTGGAAAAAAATATAGCAATATTTTATCAATAAAAAATAACACACACACATATTGAATGAAAAAATCACATTTTATATTAAAAAAAGAATACATAAGAATTTGGTGCTTGAGCACTAGGTACATCAAAATGGTGATATATTAGATCCATTTGCAATCTACCTACAACCATATATGGTCTCACAAGTTGTTCTTCACATCCCCGTAATTACGATAATAAACTAATTCTTTGCACAAATTTAGTGAAAATATACAATTTGTAAAAAATCACATTTTATATTAGAAAAAAAATACATAACAAATTCTTTAGGTGCATAAAAATGGTGATATATTAGAGCCATTTGCAATCTAACTACAACCATATATGGTCTTACAAGTTGTTCTTCGCATCCTCATAATGATAGCAATAAACTAATTGTGTGCACAAGTTTAGTGAAAATATACAATTTACAAATTTTGACAAAAAGTACTTTGAAAATATAGTCCAATTACTCTTCTAACCATATGAACCATAAAACCATAGATTCAATAGTAAACCTAGTTTGGAAAATGAAAAATAATAGTATGTAAAAAAAGACAATACTCCTAACAAATTTACATGCAAAATCTTATTTCCAAACACTATGAAAACTTGCATACAATAATATTATAAACAATTTGAAAATCTCACTTATTAAATTTGTTTTGTAAATATATTTTCTTTTAAAATAAAAACAAATTTACTTTTAAAAAACATTTTTCACAAATATAATATGAAATTTTTTCATATAATACAAAGCATAATAATTACATGAAAATTACACATTTCCACATTAAAAATACTTTTTAATGAAAATTACACATTTCCACATTAAAAATACTCTTTACCTAATAGTTAAAAAAAAATTACATATTCTATATTTTTTGGTTGTACATACATACAATATATGCAATTTTGTTGATAAACACATTCATATCCTAATTTTAATATAAATTATGAAATTTTTAATTGTTGTAAATGATATTATGATTATTTTTGGGATATTTTTTCAAATTTACTCATTTTCATATATAATTCTATAAACTATTTTGCTCTTTTATAATGATGTAAATAAAATGGCCTTACCATGATATTTTCTTAAGAATTGATATTATTATAATTATAATTATAATTTTCTTTTAAAAAGTAGAAAAAACTATTTACATTCTACTTTATTCAATAACTAATACATTTAAATTAATGATATGAGAGGTACATTAGAATTCTTAGAAAACATGGTCAATGTTTATTCCAAGGTTGTTGAGAGTTCTAGATAGACTACCATTCCTAGAGAGTTAGTGCTTTGCAAGTTTATGAAGACTTTCAAAAGCCTAATTATACTAGCCCAATAAAAAATAGTTTATTCTAAATTTAAAAACATGATACCAATTTTTCATATATATTTGATCTTCTTCAATTTACATTTTATTATTATTTTTAGTATCATAATATCATTTTGAAAAAATTAAATGATTTGAATTTCATTAAAAAACCAGGTAATTTTAGAGTTGCGTTCTTGAAAGCCTAACTCCAGAGAACTCAAGGCTCGAACCTATGACCTCCCCTCGAACCGAGAGAGTGTGCATGTCTTACCAATTGAGCTAACCCTTGGGGCTAAGAGTTGTGTTCTTTAATTGTGTCTTATCACAATAATATTTTCCCTAATTAACTTTTTAATGAGATATATGACATCTTTAAAAGATTTTTCAAAATAATTTTTGTGTGTATCTTGTATGTTAAACTAGCTACCATAAGTGGTACATAAAAGTATTTTATATACAAAAGATTGTTAAATTTTTTATGTTTATTAAATTATTTATTAAATAATTTTTTTCTACATCTTAAAATAAAATAAATATTTGAAATTTGAAATATCATATTAAGTCACATCCACTTTAAGTCATATTAAATATTTAAGCATTGACCCTAATAAAATACACTAAAACATATTAAGATTAAACAACTTAAAACTTTGTGACTGATAAACATCATTTTAGATTAATCACACCTTAAAACTAATATTGTTAAATTAAAAACATACCAAAATATATGAATAAAAAAAATAAAATTTAAAACCTGGAGAATTAAGTTACACCACTACCATAAAAATTACCCCTCTTCCCTGGTCAATAGTGTTTAGGATGGTAACGCCTCCACCCAACTCGGAGGCAATCAATCCCACCCATATGCACGCATGGAGGAGTGCAGCCTGTATAAATATTTTTTAATTTTTTTTATAAAGGGAAATTATTCGGGCATTCACCATTCCTTCTGTTGGCGTTTTCGCGTGACCATGCCTCCTAGTCTTCAAAGAGGTGGATTTAAATATACAGGCAGCGTCAGCGAGAGACGGGGCAGGTGGGTTTAGATATACAGAGAGAAGAGGGTTGGAGGTAAAAAATTAAAGTTTATAGTGCGTGTGAACAACGATAGGTAGAGAGGAAAGTACACCACAATGCCTGGATCCCTGGAAATGGAATCTTACTCCTCATCATCATGAACAGGTTAGAGGGTTCACTATGTTTATGCTTTACTTAACCCAACAACAGGAAGGAAAATAAATATTTGACTTTTATGGTTATAGCTGGTTGGATACTATATTGGAAACTGTCTTTATTTAAACTATTACATCCACTGTGTTTTATTTTATTCTCATTGACATGGGTGCCTCCTCCTCCTCCTGTATTTTATTCCCTTGTATCTATATATGATATGAGTTAATTTTTTCATGCATGCTGATTTCCGTTCTATTGGAGATACAATTCCTTTCTTCCAAAACGGCATTGGTGGTCTCTGGAAAACAAGGTTCAGTAAGGCCTAGTAAGTTCAGTAGCACGAGACATCATCCAGCAGAAACAGCCTGGGTCCCACGACTAGTAAAGCATAGATTCCTGGACTAGTAAACAAGGTATAGTAAGGCCTAGTAAGTTCAGTAGCACGAGACATTATCAGGCAGAAACAGCCTGGGTTCCACGACTAGTGAAAGCATAGATCTCTGGATGGGAGGATCAAGGCCCCCCAGAAACACTAGCGAACCATAACACAGGACTGCTGGAGATACAGTTCTATCTCAGCCAGCTAGCATGATAGCATTAAGTCATTGGCCTGGAACTTCACACATTTTTTCTGCAGTCATTTTTCATACTTCACATTTTGTTGCTTTTAATGACAGGGTTAGCATGGAATATTTTGTATTGTGCAAACTGCATACTAATATGCAACTTTAGAGAAACAATGGACTGGCATTGCAATAATGTCTCGGTGATGTTACCTACTCCCTACAGTGCTGCAATATCTCAGAGCACACAGCACAGTTATTGGAAGCAACACACACATTATTCATAGAGGAAGTTGCAAGCATAACCAGTTTATTAAAATTAAAGCTTCAAAACATTACATGTCACGTTCCCATGCCCCCGACCGGCAAAGAGGACGCGATCTCCATGGCTTAAACCCCCCCGGGCTGGGTACCCCATGAACATGTACAGGCTTAAAAATTCATAAACAGAATGCTTAAACATACACACATGAACATTTATCATGCACAGATGCAATCATCTATTATACACAGCGGAAACATCATACATTTAAGCCAGCATTTATTCAACATGTTCATTACATATTCATTAACAGACATTACAGTTGCAGAAGTAAAATGGACAGATCACTTATCTTATGAAGAACTCCTTCCGCAACCAGCTACGTCGCTGCAACGTTCCACCCAACCATAGGCCAGCGTGCTCCTTAATCTCTCAGCAGCGCTGCCACCCCCGAGCTGGGCATGATTCTCCAAGGAATAAGGGAACAAGCAGGCTTACACATAGCCAGGGATACACAAAACACAGCCAAGCCAACACAGTTGGGTTTATCAGGCCATTAGGGCGTTGGAGAAGGCAGATTGCTAAGCTGGTGAGCTCATTACAGAGCCAAGAACACCCACACCAAAACTAGCCTGACCTCTACGACACCCAAACACACCCAACACAAGGAATCAGTCCCTTCTCTGCTACACAGTCCCTCAGGCCCTGCATTCCCTTCCAGTGCTATTCAGGGGTGATGGAGAAGAAGGCCAGCCCTCTAGCTCTGTCTGTGTGGTTTCCAGCCACCAGGTTTATCAAGCAAATCTAAGCCAACATCTCTGCTCCTCTCATAGTCCGAAGACCAAACATTGCACTCCGGCAATTACTTTAACTGTCACAGCTTAAACAGGGAAAAACGAATCTCAAGTGACATACAACAAATTCCCAAACGCAATAGCAACCCAAGTACAACAGGGGAAAATCAGCAGTCCCTTCAAGACAATGAAGCCACAGGGAGACTTACACAGACCACGCGGTAAAAGAAATTAACGGAATTCCAACCTGGGCATGAGTAACATTCAATGCCAAATCCACAGTTCAGCTCGTGAGGCAAAGACACAGCTGCACCGTCCACCAATCCGCAGAAGAAAATCACGTGGGTAAAACCCAGAAATTCCTGTGCGTGAGAGAAACAATCAGACCCCGTGAGGAATGAACAGCTCTTCCTGGGCGCGTGGGTGAACAACAATAGCTGAGAGGACGCGAAATTGGATGTGCGTGAGTAACAACAACAATTCCCTGCGTGAAGATGAGCAACAATGGCAAGGACGCGAAATTGGAGGGCGTGGGTGAAGAGTGCGTTTTTTTTTCCTTTCCCTTCAGAAGTCAACTGCTGGGTGGAGTGTGCGTGGAGGCATGGACTGACAGTCCTGCCACCCCACTCCCAAAACAATTAACTGCCATAACTTCCCTCAGCTACCAGCAGAAATTATTAATTGCAGTGGTTGGGTGAGACAAAAGGAAGAGAACACATGGGTATTTTCCCCCTTTTGGCTCAAGGTTTGACAAATCCCCCCCCCCACATCCTTATCCTTGGGAAAATCATGCCCCATTCGATTTAGTTGCCGCGACCGTAGCTGGTTGTGTTCATTTTAATTATAGATGCATATTTACATGATGACCAACATAATATATGCCGCATGCCCCGATATACCATCGGTGACAAATTTAAATCCTAAACATAACGTGACCGATCAATGGTGGGGCCTTGGCCTTTAACTCCACACCATGATCATTTACAATTTATACATCATCATATACATCTTAATGCAACGGGGTCAAAACCGGGGCATTACATTACATGCAAGTTGCAATGGGCTACCTGTGGGGGTTAAATGTTAGAATTCTACCTGTGTTGCTCATAAGGTATTCTCCACTAGCATGGTGCATTTTAGTAGACCTAGAACTGTCCTTGGTTCTTGTGCATAGCGGAGATGGCAGTGGGTAATGACGCAGGAGAAATACACCTCTTGGAGAGGCACAACAGTCTTATAGACTAAGATAGGAGTGTATGTATGCACGCACTATCTTTAGGAGCTGATTTATCTCTAGCAGATTTGCTATTTTGGTGTTCTGTTCCAAATTGAAGTGCCCTTTTGTTCGTTGTAGTTATCTGCAGTTCTAATATTAGGCTAGGTACTTTTTTGTTTGGGGTTATCTATTCCAGGAGGAGGGTGCAGATCCCAAGGAGGAAACATGCATACATGTGCAGACTTCTCCAGTTAGGGTGCACTAATCCTGTTAGCTTCATCCATGCATGCCTGGGCACACTTCGCTCCACAAATTTTAGGGTTTCCTTTCATAAACATGGAGGCCCACAGGGATGGGCCATTTTTGTATTTTCCCTGCATATTCTTCATCTATGAAAGAAAGACAGGTTAGGGGTATTATCAATTAAATGATTGAGTGAGTTAGAGGTTTGCGCTATTGCATTGTAATGCTTCTTTCGGAGTTAATAGAAACAGATGTGATTGACTGTTCATTTTTGTAATTGTTAGTGTTTCAGTTTGTCAGTGCATGCAGATCTAATATTTAGATTCTACTGATTTATCAAGAGTTTAAGCTTTTCAGTTTCCTAGTAGTTAGGGTTTCAGTTTTGAGTGCTAATCTGTTTACCATGTACTAAAATTTAACATGGTATTAGAGTGGCAGATCTGAAATCTTCCAAGAATCCATGTGTGGATAAGGCTTCTCCCTGTGAGAGGGAGTTGTTGGAGGGTTTCAATGAGTGTGATGACCAACGCTCTCACTGAGTGAAGCTATTTGTGGCTGAGATAGGCACTTAGCCTTGCCTTGTGATAGGTTGCGGGGGAGAAGCCCACGTAGTTCTAGTGATTGAATTCTTGATCTGCTCATATGTTAGGTTGCTGCTCTATTTGTTTGGTTTAGGTGTGTTCCAGGACTTGCAGGGATGTCTAATCTTAGTTTTATAGTGTGACTGTCTAGAGGGTCACACTCTAGAAGTGCAGATTGCAGATGCTACTGGAGGATGTTGATCTTTGGTGTTTTGTTGAGGGGAAGGTTACAGTCCCTATCAATCAGGCTGGACACAACAAAAAGGTGGCCAAAGCTAAGAGAATCATCCTTGATTTTGTGAAGGACCATTTGATCCTTCACATTGTGGAGAAGTTTGTCCAGGATATGTATGATGCCTTGATCACTCTGTATCAAAGAGTGGATATTTTCCACAAGATGGTGTTGAAGAACAAGTTTACTGCCACACACATGAGCAATACAAACATAGTGGCCAAATACCCGATGACGATCATCGAGCTTCAAGATCAACTTGCTACTATCAGGATGAAGGTGAAGGATGAGGTCTTGGTGCCCATAGTTCTAAATGGGCTTTCTTCATCTTGGGAACCATTTGTTTTGTGTGTTAGTGTTAGTGAGAACTTCCTAAGTTGAAGAAGCTTTGAGATGATTTCCTCTAGGAGGAAACCAACCTAGAGTCAGTTTCAACGAGTGGAGGAGATCCAAAACCTTGTCCTCATGAGGAGATGAAGAAAGGTCATAAGGATGGGGAACTTAGGAAGGGTCAAAAGGTAAAGATAGAATATTTAGGTTCTTCAAACCAAGGTAAAAAAGACATGAGTCATGTGAAGTGTTTTATGTGCTGCAAGATGGGCCACTATGCATCTTAGTTTTTGAGAAGAAGAAGGGGAAGGGAAAACAACAACATAAGCAATTTGTAGGGATTGTAGAAGTTTTAGTCAAAGGGGATGAGTTAGCATCCAAGCTTGATAAAACCTTCTCCATGGTTTTGTACCTTTCCACTAACATTGATTTTGGTGTAGGGTGGTATGTGGACAATGGAGCATCCAAACATATGACCTTTGATAAGAAGGCTTTCAACAAATTTAAGGACTAAGAGGTCAACATCCAAGTGGAGTTAGGCAATGATGTCACTTATCTAGTCATGGGATATGTCTCATTTTGCATGCCATTAGATGATGTTCTTGAGCTAGATGATGTCTTGTGCGTTATTGGGTTAATAAAGATTTTTTTTTTTGTCTTGGTGATAACAGATCTTAAGTGCATGATTGAGGTTTTGATAATCAATAAGTCATTATCATAGATTGGGACTCTAAACTTGGTCGAGTTTTGGCCATAGATGTGAGAGAGGGTGGCTTGTTAATCTAATCAAACATGGAGCTTTAGTGCATGACAATGACAACTTGTTTAAGCTTTTGGCACAAGAGATTTGGTCACCTGCACTATGAAGCATTACCTCTCCTGAAAAACATAGTTTAGGGATTGTTGGACTTCAAGATTGAGAAGAGAGGAGTGTGCAAGCACTGTGCACTCGACAACATGCCAAGTTTGCTTTCCAAGTAGTGAGCATAGATCAAGAAGAATTCTTGATTTGATCCATTAAGAGGTGTGCATACCAACGATTTCAGCTTCATAGACAAGTGACAATTATTATGTCTTTGCCATTGATGATTTCTCTAGGAAAGTTTGAATTTACTTTATGAATACCAAGGATGAAGTCTTCAATAAGTTATAAGATTTTAAATCTCTCATGGAGAATAAGACAGGTAGGAAGATTAAGGCGCAAAGGTTTAACGATAGAGGAGAGTACACCTCTAAGGACTTTGATGTCTTTTGTAGGGAAGCATGGATCAAGAGGGAGTTGCCAATATCTTACAACCCTCAATAGAATGGGGTTGTAGAAGGCAAGAACAGGTCCATCGTAGAGATAACCAAGGCTATGATTCATCATCTAGATTTGCCCACGCGTCTCTCAGCAGAAGCATTTAGTACAACTATCAACATTCTAGATATGTCTCCTCATATGATGTTGAAGTACAAGGCACTAGAAACAACATTTTTGGTTGTTAACAACACATATCACACTTTCGTGTTTTTGGGTTTTCCAGTGCATTTTATTTTTTATTTTGATGAGAAGTGATCTAAGCTTGAACCTTCTAGCATGAAGGGTACCTCTGTTGGATACAATGAGTCCTTTAAGTTCATATTCGTAGTGAGAGTATTCTTCCCAAGAAAGAGAGTTGACTATGAGGAGACCTTTCCTCTATTTTCGAGATATACTTCAATCAAAACCATTATGACTTTAACTATAATGTTTGGTTGGTCTTTATACTAAATGGATTTAAAAATTGTTTTTTTTAATGGTCTGATTGAGGAGGAAGTACACACTAATTAATTAAGGGGTTTAAGGTGCATGGGCGAGATCAATGTTATCACAACCGAATTGATAGAGCCCAAAATGTGAGTTGGACCAGAACCAAAAAAAATAGTTCAACCAAAAAATACATAAAATATTCATATTTTGTAAGAAAAATATTATATTTTCCCTACCCTATACTAAAGAAATCAAATAAAAATACCAAATTTTCTGAGTCTAATACAACTCTAATTGTCACATTATACGACAATGGGCTTTGACTTCTGATCAATCAACTCTTTTATCAATTTGCAAAGCCATTTGACCTCAAAACTAGCAAAACTCATTACCATATTCTCTCTACTTATGCTAGACTAAGTGAAATTGCCGCTTGCTTCCTATTGAACCAAGATATCATACATGATCCCAAGCTAAAAACAAAACCCTGAAGTGCTCTTCCTGGCATTTGCATTCCTACCCAATCAGAATCAACTAAACCATGCAACATCAACTCACCATCTCCCACATAACTCAATCCATAATGGATTATGGCTTTCAAGTATTGTAGCACATGCTTTGCATCAATCTAGTGAATCTGTCGTGGTTCAACCATGAACTAGCTCAAAGTATTCATTACAAAACATATATTAAGCCTAGTATTCACCAAATTAATAAGGGAACCAATCAACTACCTATACACCAATGATCTAAAAATTGATCAACTTGGACTTAGACTCGGCCGAGTTGACCAAGTTAACTCCCCTAGGTAATGAACCAATCCTTAAACTGGCTCGGCTGACCAGTTTGGTACTAAACCAGTCAAGTCAATCCCTCCAAGTTTTCACCAAATTTATAAGGGAACCAATCAACTGCCTATACACCAATGTTTTAAAAAACGATCAACTTTGATTCGGACTCGGCCAAGTTGACCGAGTTGACCTCCTTGAATAATGAACCAGTCCTTAAATGGGCTCAATCAACCGATTTGGTAACGAATCGACTGAGTCAAGGTCTAACTTGGCCAGTTCGTTACCAAACTGGTCAACTCAGTCAAGTCTAACATAACTTGGTGGAGTTTATGCAGGTTCGATCGAGGTGCACAAGTGGAAGGAAAATGACTTTTTAAAAAAAATAGACTTTTCTACTAAAACCCCTGGACACTAAACCATAACTCAAGCCTATAAGGAGGCTCCCCACCCTCTATTTTCCTCACACCATCTTCATTGAGCATTTGTGAGCATTTGGAGCAAAATTGCAGGCTGTGAGCAATTAGAGGTTTTAGAGCTTATTGGGCAGTCTTCTTGGACTATTTATAGTGGATTTAGCATCTCATTGAGGAGGCTACAACCTATCTTGAAGCTTGAAGCTTGAAGATGTTCCTAAGCAATCCAATGAGGGTGAGGACTTCAAGCAATGTAAGCTAGATGTTGATGATAAGCATGGCATTTCCAACAGTGGCGATGAGTTTGATGCTTGAACGTGTTGATCTTGTAGCCTTGTAGGCATAACATGTTTTTTGGACTCTACAGGCCATTTAGAGCCTTGATGTATTTTGATTCAGATATGTATTGCACTTGGTACCATTTTGATATATTCACCCTTACATGGTATATACATGAGTAAAATTTGCATATTTTGTCTATATTGGTTTGGAATCTTTAAAATAAATTTTTTCCACTAAAATTTGAGCATTTATGATTTTCTAAAAAACCAAGTCATTAAATTGAAACCAGTCCGAGTCATTGCCAAGTCCAAGTCCGAGTTTTAAAGCATTGCTATACATGGAAGGATCTACCAAATCTGAAACTAGATGAGTATAAAACCATAGGAATGGCCAAGGGTTTACAATCCAATATCTAAAATCTCTTCATAATCTCCATTATGTGCTTCCCCTGTCCAAGAAAGACCTCATTTGTACCCTGCCAAAACTAGAGACCCAAAAAGCAATGCATAAGACTAATAAACTTCATGTCAAATTAATGGTGCAACTCAAGTCATCTACATAGAGGACCAAGACAAGAAGATTGGATCTATCATAGAAGTAAAGTAGTCTTGATGAAGCCCAAATTATCTTTAGTAGATTTGCTATTTTAGTGTGTTGTTTGAAAATTAGAAGCATTCTTTTTTTTAGTTGTACTTAGTTGTAATTCAATATTAGGTTAAGCGCTTTTTTTATATGGGGATTATTTATTCTAGGAGGAGAGAGCAACTCTTAAGGAGGACACATGCATGCATGTATAGACCTCTCTAGTGCGCTTAGATCACACTTCTCTAGACTATTTGTAGGATTTCCTTTCCTAAATTTGGACACTTGTAGGGATGGGTGATTTTTCTATTTTCCCTACCCTATACTTCATTTATAGCAGAAAGGTAGGGTATGGGTATTATTCATTAAGTGATTGAGTGAGTTAAAGGTTTGAGCTATTCCATTGTAATTCTTATTTATGAGTTAACAGAAGTAGATGTGATTAACAATTAAGATTTATACTTGTTAGTGTTTTTAGTTTGTCTATATATGTAGATTTTGCTAGAATTTTGCCGTTGCAAAACCAAGATCACTAGAAGAAAGACAAAGCACAAAAACAATATGTGGAGCTCGTTTTACCATGATTATTCTAGATCATCCCCAACCATAGACAACTTAATGTCACCCCCGAGCTCAGACCTTCTAATAGAGATTGATGTACATCCAGGTAGTAGTAGCACGAACCCCTGAGAAATAAGAGCGAAGTTCTTCTATGCTAGAAAACCCCAGAAAACACTCTTCCTAGCTGCAATAGCGAACCTTCTTATGCTAGAGCGAACTTTAGTGAGTGAGTGACAAATGAGGAGGGGCGCCTCCTATTTATACTGATTTTCCAAGTGGCCTTTTACTGGGCCGACTTGTCTTGGGGAAATACAAAGGTTCCATTTGATAAATCTTTTCTTCTCGTGATTTTACCCCAAGGTTTACATTGATCCTTTCAAGGGTTTTACCTGATCAATTGTGTTTATGTCTACTCCCATAATGAATGAGAATAACTTCCGAAGTTGCACTGTTTCCAACACTCCCTCTCAACAAGGAAAGTATTCTTCGGATATGGTATTCTACCTTTATTTTTTCTTGGGTCAATCTATGAGGTGGTTCCTTATGTAGCTACTACTTCAACACTCCCTCTTAGCCAGGGAGGCATTATCAGTATTATCATATCAAAACACATCCGGATTTCATCTGTACATCATGGTTTTCTCTAACCTCTCTATTATCATAAGGAAGGTCTTCCAACACAATCTCAATCTTTTGAGAAGTGTCAACAAATCAATCTTTGTGCATCAACTCAATCCAGTTCATCGAAAAACATGCACCAGCTCCACGACTCTGCACAGTCCATTGGAGAGTCCATCATCCCAGTCCAACAGGAATCCATCATCAATACAATGTGGCTAAGCTCAACCCAGTCCTTCGGGGGACATGCATCGGGATCTCCCCATCACCTCTCATGATGTCTAGGAGATCGACCGAAATACAATCTTCCCATCATCTAAATACGATGTCTAGGAGATTACCCGAAATACAATCTCCTCATCATCTAAATATGATGTCCAGAAGATCAACCCACTCTACTGAGTGTCTGGGAGTGTGTGATGGTCTCTCCATCCTATCGGGATATCATAAGCTTCATTTGCTACGAGTCCGTCTCTACTCGAGAACCAGGACATGCTTCACACGACCATCTACTACCTGTTCGTCTCAAGTGCCAATGGGATTTCTCCCACACCAGGATGAGAACCAAGGCGAATAGAGGTCACCAATGTACACGACCATCTACTCCTGTTCGTCTCTATTGCCGATGGGATTTCTCCCATACCAGGCCGAGAACCAGAACGAGTAGTGGTCACTAGTGCACACAACTGTCTACTTCTTGCCCGTCTCAATATACCGATGGCATTTCTCCCATACCAGGCTGAGAACCAGGGCGAGTAGAGGTCACCAATGTACACGACCATCTACTACCTGCCCGTCTCATAATGTCGATGGGATTTCTCCCATACCAGGATGAGAATTAGAACAAGTAAAGGTCACCAGTGTACATGACTATCTGCCACCTGCCCGTCTCACAATGCCAATGGGATTTCTCCCATACTAGGCTGAGATCCGGAACGAGTAGAGGCACCAGTGTGCAAGTAATGTAGATGTCTGTCTCAACTTTCCCTCTCCACGAGGGATGCATTTTCTTTTACTCCAAGTCTTCTGCGAAAGTATTCAAACTTTGTCCTGAGAAGAGGCTTGGTAAGAATATTTGCAATCTGGTCATCTTGTTAGAACATACTGTAACTCGACTGCACCTTTCTGCACCATATCATGAATGTAGTGATATCGAATATCTATATGCTTCGTCTTATCGTGAAACACGTGATTCACTGACATCTGTATGCAACTTTGATTATCAACAGTTAATCACAGTTAGTCTTGGAATCTGACCAAACAATCCTGCAAGGAGTTTTTGAAGCCATACTGCTTCTCGCATTGCTGTACTGGAAGCCATATACTCAGCCTCTGTAGTGCTGAGTGCTACTGAGGTATGCTTCCTGCCACACTAGGAAATCACTGTTAGAACCCAAACTGAAGCAACATCTGGAAGTACTCTTCTTGTCTGTAGCATACCCAACCCAATCTGAATAAGAAAATCTTTGCAATGTCAAATCACATCCTGAAGCATATCTTCGTCCATATCCCACAGTGCCACGTAAGTATCTGATAACATGTTTTGCAGTCACCCAATGAATCTGCCTCGGATCACTTATAAATTGGCTGAGAGTATTCACAGCAAAACACGTATCCGGTCTGCTGTTCGTTAGATACATCAAAGATTCAATCAACTAGTGATACATGGTGGGATCAATCAAATCAGAATATGAAGTAGATTCCCTCAGCTTCTTCAAATTTGCATCCATTGGAGTAGCCGTGGGCTTGCAGTCCATCCTCCCGAATCTCTTCAAAATATCAATGGTGTATTTTCCTTGACTTAGTAAAATTTCCTTCTGCCTTTGCCATACTTCTAGTCCCAAGAAGTAATGCATCGATCCGAGGTTCTTCATTTCAAACTCAGAGGCAAGCTTCTCCTTGCACCATCCAATAAGTTTCTCATTACCTGTGAGAAACAAGTCACCCACATATAGAACCAAAATCAGTAGCTCATTATTTACAATCTTGTAGTAAAGATTTGGATCTGCATCCCTCTTGGTGAATCCCAAGTTTGCGAAGTATCCATCTATTTGTCCATACCAAGCACGAGGTGCTTGCTTGAGTCTATATAATGCCTTTTCCAGTTTACATACATGAGACTCTTTTCCATGGACAACAAACCCTTTTGGTTGTTCAATGTATACTTCTTCCTCGATAACACCATTGAGGAAGGTGGTCATTACATCCATCTGATGCATCTGTAAATTTTCCTTTAATATTCAACTAGGGCTAAACAGTGCATTCCAAAATATCTACTGATAACCACACATGAATATCTTTTACAGTATGCAGCGGAATATAAAACTGAGAAATAACTCACAGCATCATAGCATAAAAATGACACAGTGATTTTGGGTATGGAAACCCCCAGAAAAACCCAAGATGGGAAAACTGGTGCAACAATTAGATATAGATTTTATTACGAGAAAATATGGAATGTTACAATCACTGCAAATTCACCCAAACTTGGCGAATGCAACTACATGGCAGAATCATCGGACAAACCCTCGGCTAAACCTCAACACCCCCCTGCGAGGGTGTACGGCCCAACTGTATGACCTCACACGTGCGAATCTGTTCGACCGTATGGCTGCTGTACGGAATCCGTACGGCCACACTGGCAACTGTACGAAATTCGTACGGAATAGTATGACCTCCCTCTGCAGCTCGTGCTCGTCGACTTGTGTGGGTTCTGTCTGCTCAGTGAACCTGTTTCTCGATCCTCTGTCTTCCCAGCTAAATCTTCTGTCTGACTTTCTCCCTGTCTGTATCCTGTCTCTGTCGGAATACAAGTGTGTGTGTCCTCTCAACCAATTGACCTCTCTTATATAACTTTAGGTAAAGCATAAAACCTAATATCACTTTCACTTAAGTTAATAATCCTTTTAATTATTTTCGAAAGTTAACTTAGGAAAAATAATTAAATACAATTGGTTTCCTATTTTAGAGTCTTCTCCATGCAAGGACAATTGCATGCAAGAAGACCTTCCTTGTTGCCGCTAATCTAACAGTCCCTCTCAACGAGGAAGGGATTCGTTAGTAGCCCCAACTTATCCTTGAATTTCACAAAACTTTGTCTGCAAAGTGCCTTGGTGATGATGTCCGCCACCTGCTCATCTGTCTGCATGTACTCCAACCGAATGGTTCCCCTCTGAACACAATCTCTCAAGAAGTGGTACCTGATGTCTGTGTTTGCTCTAGTCATGGAACACTGCATTCTTAGATAGCCTGATGCCACTTTGATTGTCACAGTGAACTATTGTAGCCTCTAGCTCACACTCAAACAACCTTGCAAGTAACTTCATCAGCCACATACCCTCATAAGCAGCCATGCTGACTGCCACGTACTCAGCCTCTGCCGAGCTAAATGCAACTGACTTCTGCTTTCTGTTGAACCATGAGACATCCCTTGATCCAATGCTGAAACAACAACCTGAAGTACTCTTTCGGTCCTCTACACATCCTGCCCAGTCAGCATCTGTGAAACCTGCTAACTGCACACTCCCCTTGCGCTCATAAACCAATCCATACTCCACTGTACCTCTGATGTAGTGAAGTATGTGCTTCATAGCCGTCCAATGCACTCTCTGAGGGTCCACCATGAACTGACTCAAAGAGTTGACTGCAAAGCTGACGTTTGGTCGAGTGTTGACCAGATACATAAACGATCCGATGATCTGCCGATACAAGGTAGGATCAAATCTGTCTGATCTTGATGCATTAATCTTCCTTTAGTTGGAAACTAGAGGTATGGCCATAGACTTGCAGTCCTCCATCCTGAATCTCTTCAAGATCTCTACTGCATACTTCCATTGTCCAATGAAGAAGCATCCATCTCTCTGCCAAACCTCCTAGCCCAGAATGTAATGCATCAGACCAAGGTCCTTCATCTCAAACTCCACTGCAAGATTGGACTTGCATTCTCCAATTAGCCTCTCATCTCCTGTCAAAAAGAGATCATCCACATACAGGACCAGTATGAGAGGCACCTCACCTGTCAATAAGTACAGGTTGTGGTCAGCCTCACTTCGTTGAAATCCCATCTCTCGTAGATAGCTGTCTATTATTGAGTACCATGCTCAAGGTGCCTACTTAAGCCCATAAAGAGCTCTATGCAGTCTGCATACATTCGTCTCCCTGTTCTCCACATCAAACCTCTCTGGCTGCTCAATTTACACCTCCTCCTCTATCACTCCGTTGAGGAAGGCAGTCTTGACGTCCATCTGATGGACTCACCAACCCATCTCAGCTGCTAGTGAGATAACGGTTCGAATAGAAGAATACCTAGTGTTATCCGCTGATTGCACACTAGCAACAGAAATCTTCCGAAAGCTGTCTCCTCACTTGAGAAAGTGGGAGAGGTGTGACCTTGGGGGCAAGCACAGAGCCAGGTATTGTCACCTGCTCCTAGCTCCTCCGTTTAGGCTAACTCCTAACGAAGCCAAGGGGTGTAGTCCCTAACAAAGAGTTTCTAAGGCTCAATGTGTTTAAGTGAGTTTCATGAAAATGATGCGGATGGGTGTTGTTTAGGAGTTTGTTTATGATGAAAAACGATTACAATTATTATAAATAAAATTTGAACACAAGACAAAAACAATCCACGTCGCTGCACTATATTAAGAGATGAACAATATATCGAGAACTTATGAAATAAAACTGCATTCACAGATAAAGATTTTATAAACCAAAGGACAAATGGTCCAGATTAATAATGACGCATGAAATGACAAACCAATGCCTTATGGAGTCGAAGCTCTGTGATGATTGAAAAATAACAAAAGTACAAGTCTCAAAAAACTGCTAGTGGATGTGTTATGCGATTGCTCTTGGTTTATTTTAAAGATTTTTAATGGTCTTGTTTATTATGGCTTGTCAAAAGTATCAGAGACCAACCGGGAAAGCGTTCGAAGTTATTCCGTTCTAGACATGTCGGCTCGTCCAGTATCCTAGGCTGGTTTCCGGTGGATTGACCAGCTAGCCGGGACTCTAAGACAATGGGGAGTTTCGACGCCCTTACTGAGAATTGACTTTGAATGCTTTCTACAACGCCTGTGCGTTGGTTATGGGGTAAAATTTTATTATGTTGTTATTTGCGAAATTAACAAGTCCGTTCACCGTTTTGAGTACGAGCCCAACTATGAAAGTCGACAGAGCATACTAGGTGAGGGATAGCAACGAAGTAAATTAATTAAAGGGGAATATGAGTTGCAAATTTTATTAGAAGAATTAATTAAACCCTTCGACAGAGAGCGCTCTTGACTTTGTCTTATGACAAAATTTCAAGAGTCTTAGCTATTCTATATGCCTAAATGCAAGGATGATGCAAACATTGTTGGGCTTAGGGCAGACCCGGGTTCTTATATTTTTATCTTCGCACCAACAAAGAGACCCACAGTGTTGGCCCTTTCGGCAACAATCTGCGAACAGGTTTCAGTCTCACCCGAAACAGCTATGGGGTGCCGCAGAATCAGGTTTCTGCAGGCAAAAGAGGGATATTACTGTACCTTTAGCCTTAACAAAGAATAATCATGCAATGCAGGGCTCCGACATTCACTTAAATAGCTTCGCAGTTTAGATAAAAGACAGTTACTTGCTTAACCCCTAACTGGGAATTCACAGCGAAGCTAATACTTAACAAATTATCTTACTTTACCATTCACCTACTTAATGCATAAAAACATAACAGGAACAGAAATAAAAAGAACCACCACAACACAAGATATACGTGGTTCACCCCCAGTGTAGGGGCTACGTCCACAGAACTGCGTTTATATTCAACTCTTTACAAAACAACAGTTCTGATCTGCGCACTCAGCTGCAGATCTCCTTGACAACCCAAAAACTGCGCACTTAGCTGCAGATCTCCTTGACAACCCAAAAACTGCGCACTTAGCTACAGATCCTTTCTTCCAAAACCCTCTGCGCACTCAGCTGTAGAGGTCGTCCACGCACTCAGCTGGGACTTTCACCTTAAACCTAAAAATAGACCTTAACTTCGCATCACATCATATCATAGCACAAAAAGCCTTCGAAAAAACTCTTTTTTCCTTTACATAAGTGCCTATTTATACAAGTGCACTATTACAATACCATGTGCTTAAACCATGGGCTAAAAAACCATGGGTTATTTACAAAAAGAGGGGCTTCGACCCAACCCCGAAACCCCTAAGATTATTTTGGGCCGCAACTCCGCTTACAAGCTTCACACCAAAACTGCGGAGTTGCCAAAATTAAGGACCTTCAAGGTCCGAACCCCAACAGGCCCCTAAGACTCATCAGTGTCCTGTCCCGGGGCACACTGTTGCTTTTCTGGGGGAAGAATCTTGTTGGCGAAGATAGTGAACTGTTTGTTGATGCTACGCATGATATCTTCGGCTGCTTGCTCCTTCTCCACTATCTCCTGCAATGTTGCTGCTGATGCTTCGTTGGCCTTTTCCTGTGCAAACGCATCATACTCCTTCAAAACTTTGAGCTGGTTGTCTGCAGCAGTGCTCAATTCCAAAGCCTCGTTAATAAGGGGCTGCACAGAGTTCACCAGCAGTGTTTCTTTCCTTCTGCAGGACTCAATTTCTCGCTGGAGCTCATTGCTATGCTTCACCTTAAGCATCTTCTGCATAGGAGGCCATGTCTTGATTTCTGCTTTGACTGCATCCAGCTCTGCCTGTCGCTGCTTAATGGTTTCTTGCAGCTTTTCTACCTCTGGGTTGTCCTGCAAGTTTGCCCAGGCCTCAACACTTTCGTCTAGCAGCTTTGATGCGCTACTCACAAGATCTGAGATCTTTGTTGTTGAGGCCTGAATATCTCTGCGACGCTGTTCCCTGACCTTTGGTGGACTCTCAGGAGTGATGCGAAGTTGAAGCTCCGCAATCTGAGCCTCATGTTCTGCTTTCAGCTTCTCTATCAGGCTTCGAGACTGTTGTGCATAGTCTTTCAGCTTGACGATTCTCTGCTCTGGTTCTTCAGTCTGCATGTCGAAGTCAGGAAGACTTCGACACGCCTCATCCAATACTCGCGCCAGTGCAGCCTGCTTGCTTTCTGCTTCCCTCTTTTTCTGTTCAACTTCTTCTAACTGCGCTGCGAGGCTCTCACTCTGCTTCCTGGAATTTTCTAACTGCCTGTGTGAGTAGCTGTCGCGTTCTCGGATCTCGTTCATGATTGCCAACTGACAAAGGTGCAGCTCCGGCATAGACAACTTGGCGTAGTCTATCTCAACTGTCATACTCATCTGCGATCGAGATGCTGCGTCAGTTATTATGAGGGCTGCACTTGGTACTTGCCCTCTGTTGTTTCTGGCTGGCCATTGCCTCGTATCTGGTTGTGCGCCTATTGGGGCACTGCTTGCTGCAGCGCCAGTCGCTGATCTTTCTGCTAACGCCTTAAGTTCTTTAATTTGTTGCGCTATGCCAGCGAGCGCATCAAGGTGCGTAGCTGCAAACTCTGACCATGTGTTGGTTAATACTTCTGTGGACTTCGTCAGAGCCTGATCAAGCTCTTCAATCGTCAAAGCGGGCTCTTCGACGATATTCTTGCCCTTCGACGCCTTAGCTTTCTTTCTGGGTGAAGGCTTCGTAACTTCCTCCACTTCTGGAGACTTGCGCTTATCTGGGCGATTAGGGTCGGATATTGTCTTTACCGATTCTTCTTCTTCATCAGCTCTGTCATCGCCACCATGGTCATCTCCGCTCTGCTGTGACTCATCTTGTTCTTCGCTTTCTTCTGGTGGGTCACTCTGCGGCGGCTGACTAGGACCTGCGCCCACATCTGTCACTGGGGGGACTGGTATGTTGGGCCTTGTTCCTGCATCCTTCATCCATTCAGCCGGCCACTGCTGGACTACCGCAACGATGTCTTCCTGGGTCACCACGTATGGCAACTTCCAGCATGCATGCTTTTTATCTGCGCGGGCCTGGATGAAGACATTGTGCATGTCAGCCTTGAAGTTGGCCACTCCAGCATACTGAGAAAATAGCTCATTACTGAGCCGCGGCGTTTTCGGGATCTCATATGAAATATTCATTGCATAAAAGGCGAACACGTAGTTCGTCATTAGCTGCAGGGCCATATCCTGCGAGACCCAAAGAGATGCATACCTTGCTGCGCCAGGCATATCTGGAGGCACATCAACAAACTGTGCCTCGGTAGGCTCTCTCCATCCTACCAGTGCAATAAGCACTAACAACCATGAGTAATGAAAGGGTCTACCTTTCTCCTGCGCATCGCGGACATCTTCGAGGAACTCCCTAGCAATGTATTCTGCCCATTTGTAACTGTAGCCTTCGGCACAGTTCGCAGCAATACTGACAATCGGGGCAGGTACTTCATTCGGTCTGCACTTCCGCATTAATTTGCATGCTAGGAGTTCTGCGGCGAAGCAAATGTTTTGGTGCCGAATTGTCGAGGTTTGATACCCTCGCTTTCCTTTCGTCAGGCTGAAGCGGTCCTTCATGTGCTGCGCCAGCTTCGTATCTTCGTGCTTTGAAACAAATTCAATTCCAGGATCAGGCCCCTTCCTTCGGCAAGCCTGTGATCCTATGAATCAGTTCTCCATCAATAGCTATTTTCTGGCTTCCTATCCATAGGTGCCCATCATGCACCAATGCCAATAGCTACTTGACCACCACGGTAACCTGCGTGCTGCGACTGAAGTGGGGGACATTTAACATCTTCAACAAGCCAGCTTGCTCCAAGCTAGCAGCCCACTGTTTCACTTCCAGTAGCGTCGTACCGGCCTCTGGATAATGGACAGAGTGCAAGTATTTTCCAGGTGCGAACTGCGGAAATTTCCCACGATCATTGGTATCGTGGTTTGCGTACTTGAGCCGGTCTATCTTTCCTATCATCGTTCCAACCAACTGCACACCCTATGGCAGCGAAGGGGTGCGTAACGTGAACTTGGTTGTCCGCCGAGGTGGCTGAACTCCTGGTCGAACAGGTGGAAGATATGGTGGACGCTGCGGTGCAACGTTCTCATCCTCACCAAAGTCTTCGAATTCTCCAGGAGGATTCATCACGGGATCCTCTGGTGTCTGTCCTGATGGCTTGTGTCTTTCTTCGTTCCGCTTAGAATGAACTTCTGCCTTAAATTTCTTTCTGGTTGATCGTGTCTGCATTGGCTGATTCGGCGCTGGGGGAGTTTCTTCGCGAGGTGCAGATGCAGGTGGATTGCTCATAAGGTTCTGCAGACCCCTCTGTTTGAATTCTCTCAACAATTCCTGAACTTCACGATCAGCTGACATCGACTGAACTGTAAAACTCAAGAAAATGCGTAATGCGAACTTCGCAGGTTTGGGTGTCTTCTTATAGAATCCAACGACCAAATCTGCCATAACTGTGCATTGAAGACACCAGATCTGACCGGACGGCGGTAGATCTTGTCCAAACGGCGCTAGATTCCTTAAAATCTCATCATTACAGGCAATTAATGCAGTTAACGTACCGGCGCTGCTAAATCTGATTTTTTCCAACGATCGTATTTTAGGCTTCGACACACCTTTCTCCTTCGGCACAACCAGTAACTTTGGCTGCGCCACAATAAGGGTCTTCACCACAATATAGACCTTCGACACATCCTGACACCACGACAGAATTTCTTCGACAGCCTCAATGATTCCTGCAGCGAGCATCTTATCTAGCTCCATCCTGACTTTTTCTTTATACTTAGGATTCAGCCTATAAGGGCGCTGCTTCACAGGCTTCGCATCAGCTTTCAAAGGGATTTTTATCACTCCTATATCACCAAGGATACCTTTCATTTCTGAGAACTTCGTCGGAAATAAGTCCTGATACTCATGGAGTTCAGTCACTTTGCTTACGATTTCTTCGTCCCAATAATCTCCAATGGTAGCGTACTTAGGCATTTCTTCTTATCCAATGTTTACTTTCCTTGTTTTCAAGGGCTGAGTTATTTCAGGGGATTCGACTGCTGGTCCATGTACTTTGCAATGTCCTTCTGACTCAGGAATATTAATGTTGCGAGGATCATCATCTCCATCAATGGCGAGGTTATAACATTCTACTGCATTAGCTTCTTGTTCCTTCCAATCAGGCTGGTACTCGGCTATTTCTTTATCATCAAACACCTTAGTATGGATCACCCTAATAGCTGCGTCCAAAGCATGGCAAACTTCATTAATAGAAAATGTGAACACAAAACTATCGATAAAGCTAACCCAACTTACAGTACCATGGCGAAGCTCTACCTCCGCATACCAATTCTTTGCTACAGGTTCCAGAGTGTGTACAAACCTATGTACCCATTCTTCACAAGGTACATGCTTCCATGCTTCATAACACTACTCCAGATGTTCCTGAGGGCTAGTCTTACCATTAAATCTGCTTCGCACTTCCTAAGGTTGATCCATGAATCTTAGGCGAAGAAACTTTTGACAAGCTCTCCAACTATGAATATACTTTTTATGACCATTCCACTATCTGGTAGCTGTGGCTCTGAATACTGAGTCTAGAGCCTCCATTTTCTGTGAATCTGGTACTTGCTCTGAGAATTGTGCAATAAAATCTTCTGGGTTTGTCAAGCCATCAAAAGTAGGTAAGATTCTTGGCTGTAAGCCAACCCATCTGATAGACTTGGTAATTCTTGCACATCGATGTCCATGTAGCTCATAAAGTCGATTCTGCCAATTCTCTAGGCTTTCCTCTGAATCAGTCATGCAAGAACTGTCACACTGCCAATCCATTATACCTTCAGCAGTAGGGTTAACATAGTCTTCTTCTTCAGTTGCGATGTAAATATGATCTAAAACATCCCGATCTTCATCTCTGACTGGCTCTGTATACCTTTCTCCTTGAGAAGGGTCCAACGGTACTATGACTCTCAAGCCTTTTCCTTCAAAAGTCATCTGTCTATTCTTAAGGTTGATTACTGCATAATTGTCTATTGCCCATTCAATTCCTAGCAATGCTGGATAGGGGTTGCTATCATCGATTATTTCAATGACTTCAAAATCTGCTAAGGTACTGACTCCATCAATGTCCATTGGTACACTAGGGAATCTTCCCAAGGGCACAATCTTCTGCTGATTGGCTAATCTCAACTGTATAGGGGACCATTCAAGCGTAGGTCTTCCCATTTGTTCCCATGTCTGCTTAGTTAGGACATTCACTTCTGATCCCAGGTCTAAAATGATATCAGTCATGTCATAATCTCCTATCTGAGCATGCAATTTCATTTCTCTTCCAGTCCTTCTAACGCTATTAACAGTTTTTCCTCTATCAGAGCTTCGCTGAGGTTCGCAAGACTGAATAACTTTCTGTAACTCATTCAAAGCATTCTGATTTCTTAATAGCTTCATACAACTCTGTAAAAATGATGTTAGTGTCCTTACTTGATCCGGCGAAGCTTCTTGAAACTGTAACTGCTGTTGATGCTGTTGCGTAGTTGCTACTGATGTTCTCGGATCAGCAAAGTCTTTTTTAGCTTCCATAAATGTTCCTTTTTCTCGTCCAACATCGAAGGCTGGAATTTTCTGTAGGGTCTTGTGGACCCAAGCCTCGTCAAGCTGTTTCTCCTTATTCTGCACTTGCGTCGTAGTTCCACTTCTTGTAACAACGTTAATTGCTGGGACAGGGCTTTTCTCTACAGCAATCATCTGAACATTCTGAGTAGGAGCGCCATTTCTTTCTTGTATCTTGGCTATCAACTGTGGGCATTGCTCAATCACATGATCGACTGCTCTGCAATATCTACATGTCGTAGTTGGGTTCTGACAGTCTCTAGCTACATGTCCTGCCTGATTACAGTTATAGCAAATAACCTGGTCTCGTCCTCTTCCAGGCATACCACCACGACCACGACCTCTGAAATTACCTCGACCTGATGTACTACCACGGTAACCATATCCATCATTGCCTTGTGCATCGGGTTGTACCCTATAAGCATCATAGGTTCGCTCTCTCATGAGGTCAAAGCTGCGACATTCGTCTTCGTTGTGTCCAACTGATTTACAGAACTTGCAGTAGGGATTCTTAGGTACTTGAACATATCTCTGCAGCAGATAACAATCTTTAGGTCGATGCTGGCCAGTTGTTCTACAGATCTCACAATATAGGACATTAGGGTTAAACGGGTTCGGTGCACCAGTATTCAAATAATGCAGGACACTGTTCTTTGTCATGACCTTCTGTCTTACATCGTATACAGTGTACACCAAACCTCTTTGCGAATAGATTTCCCTTTTTTCATGTCGCGAAGCTCCAAAGCCATTTCTGCTAACTGTGCTTGTATTTGGGCTATTCCAGAATTATCTCCAACAGGAGCTGTTTCAAGTTTCATAGCAATTTCCAACGCCTCTTGCTGATCAGCAACCTTCTGTTGCATAAGTGGAGTTTTGATATGAGGCAATAGTGCCGCGATGAACCATTCTTTATGCTGTTCTGGTCCAATAGTGAAACTAACGTGATCCAGCAGAACCTTGAATCTCTGATCAAAGTCCCAAACTGATTCACCTCGCTTCTGCTGAATTTCTTTCAGTTCAGTTATACACTGTGACTCTGATTTAGGCTTCTTGAATTCTTTAATCATTGTTTTTTTAATATCAGCCAAGATATAGTTCTAAGTACTGGAAAACTTTATAAACCAGGTCAAAGCTTGGTCTTTGAAAGAGGTAACCAGCTGCGCTGTTCTTGTATTTTGATCCATAATATTCTTAGCAGTCCAAACAGCTTCGCATAAGAACCAAAACTGCTTTGGATCCTCTGATCCAGTTCTTTTAAAAATTGGGAGCTTGATATCATCATTCATATGGGCCATAGTGGATCAAGGGGGGGGAGGAGGGGGAGAAGGAGGGCTGGTAACAGGAGGAAGGGAACTTTCTGAGGTAGACTGACCTGCGACAGGACTACTTGGGCTAGGGTTACTTTCAGACTGCGAAGGGTTCTCAGGGATAACAGATTTGCGCTGAGGAGTTATAGGAGGGTTTCTAACAAAATGGGTTTCTTCAGATTCAGATTCTTCTGGACTTAATGAGGTATAATAGATATTCTGGCCTAGGGTATGGGATCCAAAAGTTCTCTTGTATCTTTTACCGTTGCGAAGCAAACCACTTTGCTCGTCGAAGTCACTTTCGGTTTCAAACATAGGTTAGTAGCAATAAATCTAGCAATCTGATTGAATAAGCAATATGCCTTTCTCAGCCAAGAGCATTTTAATTTTCAGACTTAATGAATTCAGGTACTTACCCCTTGATCCTTTGAAAAACTGTCTTTCTGCTTTGCGGAACGAAGTATGTGTGTCGATGGCGAACTCCGTCACAAATGCTTCAAGGGTTCGCGTTGTCCAGAAGTCAACAACTCTTGATACCGCGTTGTTCACACTTTTCAACAGCTTAATTCTTTCAGGGGTCCAGGCAGGAGACTGATCTTCTTTGAAGTTTGTCTTTCTTTTTGTCAACCTGGATAACCACTGGTGCAATTCTATGTGGATACTACCAAAGAAAATTTCATAAATATCAGTAAAAACGTACCTTTGCAAGAAGTCGTCTGAGCTACGACGAGGATCCTTATTCTCTTGTTCAGCAAATTTCAGATAAGTATCTCCAACCCAGTCACTGATTTCTTTTACTGAGGGCCTCCAAAAAATGTCCCTCCAGGTACGACGTAGATCCCTCTTGAAGCAGATACTGGTTCAATCGGCAACGGAACCAATTTGTTGGGCTTAGAGCAGACCTGGGTTCTTATACTTTTATCTTCGCACCAACAAAGAGACCTACAGTGTTGGCCCTTTCGGCAACAACCTGCGAACAAGTTGCAGTCTCACCCGAAACAGCTATGGGGTGTCGCAGAATCAGGTTTCTGCAGGCAAAAGAGGGATATTACTGTACCTTTATCCTTAACAAAGAATAATCATGCAATGCAGGGCTTCGACATTCATTTAAATAGCTTCGTAGTTTAGATAAAAGACAGTTACTTGCTTAACCCTTAACTGGGAATTCACAGCGAAGCTAATACTTAACAAATTATCTTACTTTACCATTCACCTACTTAATGCATAAAAACATAACAGGAACAGAAATAAAAAGAACCACCACAACACAAGATATACGTGGTTCACCCCCAGTGGAGGGGCTACGTCCACAGAACTGCGTTTATATTCAACTCTTTACAAAACAATAGTTCTGATCTGCGCACTCAGCTGCAGATCTCCTTGACAACCCAAAAACTGCGCACTTAGCTGCAGATCCTTTCTTCCAAAACCCTCTGCGCACTCAGCTGCAGACGTCGTCCACGCACTCAGCTGGGACTTAACCTTAAACCCAAAACCCTCTGCGCACTCAGCTGCAGAGGTCGTCCACGCGCTCAGCTGGGACTTTCACCTTAAACCTAAAAATAGACCTTAGCTTCGCATCACATCATATCATAGCACAAAAAGCCTTCGAAAAAGCTCTTTTCTCTTTTACATAAGTGCCTATTTATACAAGTGCACTATTACAATACCATGTGCTTAAACCATGGGCTTAAAAACCATGGGTTTAAACCATGGGTTATTTACAAAAAGAGGGGCTTCGACCCAACCTCGAAACCCCTAAGACTATTTTGGGCTGCAACTCCGCTTACAAGCTTTGCACCAAAACCGCGGAGTTGCCAAAATTTAGGACCTTCAAGGTCTGAGCCCCAACAAACATACTAATATGCTCTCCGATAGAGAGTGCTATTGACTTGGATTCTGGCAAGTTCAAGAGACTTAGAATTAAGTTAACAAATTAAACAAAGCAAAAGTACATGAAATAAATGAAAACAAACAAACCCTTCGATAGAGAGCACTTTTGATCCACCTTACGGTGAGATTCATGAGATTTTAGTTCTTTTTACTTTTTGCAAAATTATATCAAATGAAAGCAAAAAACTAAGTTAAAACTAAGTAAAAGAAACAAGAAACTTTTCTTTTCTAGCTTTTATGAAAGCAAAAATTTTCAGAAATGAAACTATCTTTCCCTATTCTATTCTTAAGCATTTACTCTACAAGCATGCAAACATGAAAATTACTTTTTGCAAAATTATATCAAATGAAAGCAAAAAACTAAGTTAAAACTAAGTAAAAGAAACAAGAAACTTTTCTTTTCTAGCTTTTATGAAAGCAAAACTTTTCAGAAATGACACTATATTTCCCTATTCTATTCTAAGCATTTACTCTACAAGCATGCAAACATGAAAATGGACGATACAAGCTTCCCCGAAATGGGGGAAGAGGGGTGTGGGAGCCTTTATCCCACTTGCTTTTTATAAACTTTTTACAATGCTTTTTTGATGTTTTTGCCTCTTATTGAATGAGCAAGGTGAGAAAGGGAAAGAGAGAAGGGGGAGGTGTTTTTGTTTTTTTGGCTCTTTGCCTGCTTCTTTGCTTGCTTTTAGCCTTCGGGCATTTTTTGATTTTCCTGAAAATAAGAGCTTTTAACACTGAATTGTTATATGTTAGTAAAAAATAAAATGAAACAAATATACAAACTAGCATTAAAAAAGAAGGTAAACTTCTATAGTGAAAACGGAGAAAAGAAAAAAGGAGAAGGAGCTGCGAAACAAAAGAGGAAAAGGGCAAAAAGAGGGCTGCCCAAAAGGGTAAAAGAGGGCTGCAAACTAAGTGAAGAAAGGACAAAAGAGGGTAGCGGAAAGAGAAGAGGATGAGCAAGCCAAACAAGGCAAGAAAGGGGAAGCCAAAGGATGGATAAATGGAGCTTAGGGCTTCTTGAAGTAACTAGTAACCAAAATAACTTTATCTTGTGGATGGAACACAAGAGAGAGAGAGTTACTCCCAGCTTTCTTTTTGTCACAAAAGATGATGAACCCTGTAGGTCCTGCAATCACAAAGTGTTAAACTCAAAATGGTTGTTTGAAGCTTGGGATAGAAGCAGCTAAGCTCACACCCTTCTACAATTGGTGAACCCTGATAACACACAAACGCTCAATACAAGAAGTGAGATAGAAAAATCATATGCTAGTATGCTAGGAAAATCAAATCTAGATCAACATTTCGTATTACTGACTACTCATGTCCATCAAGATATTAATCTACTTTGCATAAATAACCAACTTGAGACAACAAATGGCTATTCTACCGTGCCAACAATGGCCTTCTTGAGCTAGCAAATTAATTAAATGCATTCAAGTATTGAAAGAGAGGAGTTAGAGACAATATCACCTCAACCATGAAGAATTCACTACAATCAAAAGCCCATAGTCCTCCAAAGTCGAATATCTTTATTAACAATTCCAAAGCAAATGCTTGATACAATTTTCTCAGAGTAACTCTACCACAAAAGTTCCATCCTGAAGAGAGTGCAAAGCACCTCTCTTTATACAAAAACCAAGCCCCAGGGGCTTTTAATGAACCAGAGATCAATCCGGAGTTAAGCTGAGCTGAAGCAGAGTTGAACTAGGCCTGAATTGATAATAAGCTGCCAACACACCACCAAACTCCCACCAACTAAGCGAGTCTCCTTCCACACATGCGAATGGTACGGTAGCTTGGCGTCAATTCCTCAATATTAATTCGCAGCCTCCTTGAAAATATTCACATGCATTGGAAATATAGTTTATAAACCATGGTTTAAAAATATAATAATTCATGTGGAGAGGGGAGCACATATATGCCAGCGAAACCACCTCATGAGCTATGCCAGCGTGGGTGCTTTCATATTCACGTCACCTCTTTTTAAAACATTTGAAATATATGCCAAGGTTTAAGTTATGTGTAGTGGATAGGGGACCACACATTCCCATTCCTATTAGTCACTTTACTTCATGCTAGCGTGACCCCATCCACCATACTCACGATTTCTCCTTTCAATTTAAATCGTGATCTCTTCTATCCAAAGTTTTATATGCCACTATGGTTTTAGTTTATAATTTATTTGGAGAGAATGGGTCCCCCCATCCTACTCATCACCTCTCTCACACCACATGTGAGCTCACCTCACGTCACCCAATGAATTAAATCGTAGCATCTCTTTTATCCAAAGTATTAAGTGCCATTTCACTTAAAAGGAACGCATTACTCATAGTGACATCATGCCAAGTCACTTTCCACTTAAAAAATAATGCCTTTTGACTTTTTTACTATTTTGACTTTGGTGCGTTATGTCCACTTTTAGCATTAAAATGTTATTATGGTGCTCAATTGGTACGGGGTGCTCCGACTGACCGAGTGATGGTGAAAGTGGCCCCTGGGGTAAAGATGTTGCTGTGGGCTTGAAAATGAGCCCAACCATGCCGAAAATGGACTCCGGATCACACTTTTATTACATTTTGAAATTTTCCATTTAAACCATTAAAAAATGGCTTAAAAAACGGAAAAAATTATTTTTATCGGAATCCAATGAAACTTTAGGGGGACCCAGTACATATTGATACGACTCAATCGAAATGCCTAGCATGACAAAAAACACTGACACGAAGGCTCTAATAACCTCCCAAGGCCGAAACATTAAGACACCTACCTCAGCTTTGGAGGAGCGAGTGAAAAACTTAGAAATTATTGGTCGTTTGTTCAACAACCAATAATAACCAAGGGAAAAAACACTCTGGGCTAGTCGGCTTGATGCCCAAGTCCGGGAAGCCGAGCCTTTTATAAAAAATTAAATGCTAGGACATTTTTTACAATCTCCCCAAGGGGGTATGAACATGTATTTACAAAAAATTCCGAACTGACTCCCAGGAAAAGGGTGGCGGACCTCTGAATTCTGATCACGAACAAGTGTACTTGTTCAATGCTCTGGCGGCTCACTGAAAAATCCACTAAGTGCAAAATTAGTGGATAACATCTGGCTCCAACTGTGGGACGTGTGCTCGATCTAGTCTCTTATGCAAGGAGAGCATACGAGAATACTAGAATCTCTGGTTTCCATACCTTGTAAAAACATCTCAACTTGACAAGAAAACCTTGGTAGCACAAGTTTTATGAAAAAGAGCCAATGATCCAAAAGTTGCTTTATTCAAAGGAATGACAAAACTTCACTGAAAAATTTATTTATTCCTTACAGAAAGAAAATGCTAAAGTAAATGCTCACTTTAAGGAGCCTATTTTCCTACTCTAAGCATGATATAAAAAAGGTTAGGTGTAATTATAAATCCAGTGTAGCCACCTAAGCATTTTATTAAATATAAAAAGGTTTTTCCTTGTCTTTGGTTACCAGCCAAAGTAAGGATACAATTTCCAGAAAATGCAAACCTGCATGATGATCCAGAATGGGCGAGCTGGATGGGCAATCGTAGGCATGAATAACGTCGTCGAACTTCTTCCCAAACTGGTAGGTGCTCTTGCAGGATTCTTCCATCCAAGATTGGATAGGACTGATGTAAAAATCTGTATGATGAGGCAGATCATCATACTCATCAAAAGGGATTATCTGCTGATAACTCTGTATGTAAGCCAAAAACTGCTCCCAATCATAAGGAACATCTATATGTGAAGAAGATGGCTGAGGAAAAACTTCAGCTAGTTGCACCCTATCTGATTCTTCACTGCACTGCTTCTCCAAGTACTCGTTACAGATACTCAGATATAACTCTGACTGATCATAGGAAAACTCCGACTGCTCTTCTTTACAATTTTCATAAGTTTCAGAATAAAAACTCCCCTCGTTGGACACATCATAGATGAGATTCTCAAAAATATTTTCAAAAGTATCATAGGTTGGATTTTCAAAAACAATCTCATCGTCATCATCGCCATCTATGTCAGATATGAGAGATGCCTCATCACTAGTATCAAGTCCCTGACTACACTCCTCATTCTGCTCAAAACAATCTTCTTCGCAAAGCTGGGTTTCAAAGATATCACGTAGGACCCAACTTTCCAAATATTTGTCATCTGGTGGAGAGCATAGAGGACTCTCATCACATGAAACTTCTAAGATTTGATTTTCAATTAAAGTTTCGTAGTTATCATCCATCTCAGATGTAAGGGATTCTTCCTCACTTGTATCACATCTTCGGCTATATCCCTCCTCATGATCATAGTCATCTTCTTCAAAAAAAAGGTCACAAGGTAGTAAACCTTCCAAACTATCATCATTATGCTCATTTGTAGGATTAGTACCAAATTTTTTAGTGAGGTTATCCAATTGTTGACTATAATCTTTGACTTGATCTCGGGTTTCTGTGGTGACTGGATGGAGTTGTCCAACTGCGTTAATGTACTCAGGCTCGCTTGAATATTGTTTTGCCTCTCTCCAACTTTCTCCGGAAATATCATGCATGTCACTTACATAGTTTATGTATTTAGGCTCGCTTGATGATGCTTTAGGTTCACAACCCTCTGGAAAACCATGCTCCTGAACATAGCATGCATAATAGCAAGAAGATTCTTCATGAAGGTCTTCACATGCCCTACAAACTGGCATGTAAGTTTCAACCACATTAGCAGCCTCTAATTGATGAGGAGGCCTCGGTTCATGGTTGGGTGCTTTCCTTTGCCAGTTTAGTTTTGGAGGGGAGGTTCTAGAAGGTCGTGGAGGTTGAGTTCTTTCAACAGTTATGACCCGATTCTGAAACTCTTTAATCTGTGCTAAGTACTTCCTTTCCATGTCTTGCATTTTTTCTGTTAGGTCCATGAGCTTCTTTTCATATGCCTCGTTTGATGACTCTTTTCCTTTAGGTTCCACAATTTTTAGAGGAGTTGATGATCTAGAGTAACCCTGGATGTTTGACTCTCCTGAAGACTGCATGTTTTTATCAATTTTGATGGCCAAACCTTGAGCTTCAAGCAATGTGGTGGGCTCGTTGTCTCTTATCTGATACTGGATTTTGCCACTTAATGCTTCTATGTAATAATCCAAAGTGGAAGCTACAGGAGGAGCATAAGTAGCAGGGATGGAATTTGATAACTCTGTGAACCTATCGTTGAATTCATCCATGGTTTCTGTATCAGATTTCTTCATACTAGACAAGGCCGCCACTAGATGTCTAGGTTCCTTTTTGATGCCAAATTTTCCGAGGTACGCAGCCTTGAAGGCTGCTATGGTAGCGAAAGAGTTTTTCGGCAAGTTGTCATACCAATTTCCAGCTTTACCATCCAAAGATAGAGCAAAAAGGGTCATATATACATCTTCATGCTTGTCAGTACCCCTGACATAGGAACCACAATGTTTGGAAAGGTTTTTGATACGCTGCTCAACAGAGGTAGAGGCATCTGTGCCATTAAAAGTCATGAGTTTATCAATAGCCTTCTCAGGAACGTCATGGGGTTGACCTGCTATTTGAGTGAAGTTGAGTTCAGTAAAAAACTCACCCATCATGGAAAGGAAACAATTATTATTTTCAAAATTTTCTGAGTTTTCTTGAAATAAAAGATGGATGTCTGAAACAAACTCATATCCAAGTTCTTCAAGGATCCTACAAGAAGCAAGTTTGTTCAGTCTCCTCCTATAAACCTTTTCAGGCTCGGGGATGGAATTGAGCAAACCTTCAGAGTTTATTCTAGTTGAATACCTTGAGGTGTTTACTGATAGTGGAGTCGCTAGGTGGATTCAAGTCTAATTTCAGAGAGTGATTGGACTAAAAATCTACCAAAAAGTGAAAAAGGTAAAAAACTAAAAAGAAACAAAGGTTGTCCAGGAACAAAAAGATTTGTCCCCGGCAACGGCGCCAAAAGATGTTGTCCGCCGATTGCACACCAGCAGCAGAAATCTTCCGAAATCTGTCTCCTCACTTGAGAAAGTGGGAGAGGTGTGACCTTGGGGGCAAGCATAGAGCCAGGTACTATCACTTACTCCTGGCTCCTCCGTTTAGGCTAACTCCTAATGAAGCCAAGGGGGGTAGTCCCTAACAAAGAGTTTCTAAGGCTCAATGCGTTTAAGTGAGGTTTATGAAAATGATGCGGATGGGTGTTGTTTAGGAGTTTGTTTATGATGAAAGACGATTACAATTATTATAAATAAAATTTGAACACAAGACAAAAGCAATCCACGTTGCTACACTAGATTAAGAGATGAACAATATATCGAGAACTTGTAAAATAAAATTGCATTCACAGATAAAGATTTTATAAACCAAAGGACAAATGGTCCAGATTAATAATGACGCATGAAATGACAAACTAGTGCCTTATGGAGTCGAAGCTCTGCGATGCTTGAAAAATAACAAAAGTACAAGTCTCGAAATACTGCTAGTGGATGTGTTATGCGATTGCTCTTGGTTTATTTTAAAGATTTTTAATGGTCTTGTTTATTATGGCTTGTCAAAGGTATTAGAGACCAACCGGGAAAGCGTTCGAAGTTATTCCGTTCTAGACATGTCGGCCCGTCCAGTATCCCAGGCTGGTTTCCGATCGATTGACCAACTAGCTGGGACTCTAAGACAACGGGGAGTTCCGGTGCCCTTACTGAGAATTGACTTTGAATGCTTTCTACAACGTTGGTGCGTTGGTTATGGGGTAAAATTTTATTATGTTGTTATTTGTGAAATTAACAAGTCTGTTCATCGTTCCGAGTATGAGCCCAACCATGAAAGTCGACAGAGGATACTAGGTGAGGGGTAGCAACGAAGTAAATTAATTAAAGGGGAATATGAGTTGCAAATTTTATTATAAGAATTAATTAAACCCTCTGACAGAGAGCGCTTTTGACTTTGTCTTATGACAAAAGTTCAAGAGTCTTAGCTATTCTATATGCCTAAATGCAAGGATGATGCAAACTTAATAATATGCTCTCCGATAGAGAGTGTTCTTTACTTGGATTCTGGCAAGTTCAAGAGACTTAGAATTAAGTCAACAAATTAAACAAAGCAACAGTACATGAAATAAATGAAAACAAACAAACCCTCCGATAGAGAGCACTCTTGATCCACTTTACGGTGAGATTCATGAGATTTTAGTTCTTTTTACTTTTTGCAAAATTATATCAAATGAAAGCAAAAATTTAAGTCAAAAGTAAGTAAAAGAAACAAGAAACTTTTATTTTCTAGCTTTTATGAAAACATAACTTTTCAGAAATGAAACTATCTTTCCCTATTTTATTCTAAGCATTTACTCTACAAGCATGCAAACATGAAAATGGACAATACAAACTTCCCCGAAATGGGGGAAGAGGGGTGTGGGAGCTTTTATCCCGCTTGCTTTTTATTAACTTTTTACAATGTTTTTTTGATGTTTTTGCCTCTTCTTGAATGAGCAAGGTGAGAAAAGGAAAGAGAGAAGAGGGAGGTGTTTTTGTCTTTTTTGCTCTTTGCTTGCTTTTAGCCTTTGGGCTTTTCTTGATTTTCCTGAAAATAAGAGCTTTTAACACTGAATTGTTATATGTTAGTCAAAAATAAAATGAAACAAATCTACAAACTAACATTAAAAAAGAAGGTAAACTTCTATAGTGAAAACGAAGGAAAGAAAAAGGGAGAAGGAGCTGCGAAACGGAAGAGGAAAATGGCAAAAAGAGGGCTGCCCAAAAGGGTAAAAGAGGGCTGCAAAAAGGGTAAACGAGGGCTGCAAACTAAGTGAATAAAGGACAAAAGAGGGCAGCGGAAAGAGAAGAGGATGAACAAGCCAAACAAGGCAAGAAAGGGGAAGCCAAAGGATGGATAAATGGAGCTTAGGGCTCCTTGAAGTAACTAGTAACCAAAATAACTTTATCTTGTGGATGGAACACAAGAGAGAGAGAGTTACTACTAGCTTTCTTTTTGTAACAAAAGATGACGAATCTTGTAGGTCCTGCAATCACAAAGTGTTAAACTCAAAATGGTTGTTTGAAGCTTGGGATAGAAGCAGCTGAGCTCACACCCTTCTACAATTGGTGAAGCCTGATAACACACAAACGCTCAATACAAGAAGTGAGAGAAAAAAATCATATGCTAGTATGCTAGGAAAATCAAATCTAGATCAACATTTCGTATTACTGACTACTCATGTCCATCAAGATATTAATCTACTTTGCATAA
>LPNX010295410.1:218814-232278 GCA_001517045.1 Pseudotsuga menziesii
CAAAGAACTTGATGTAATTCGGATAGAACTAGAAGAAAATTTGGCAAAAACGAGACAAAGGCTACTAGAAGCTGGTGTAGAGAATCGTGAAATCCACAAATCTCTTCAAGAGGCAATCAGATCACTTGAAGAATTGAAAGTGGGAAAATCTCAGGCTGAAGCTGAAGTAAATCTATTGCAGATCAGACTAAGCTCTTTGGAGGAAGAGAACGCTGGAGTGAAATATGAACTCCGTGTACTCGAGAAGGAACTAGAAATACGCAATGAGGAGAGAGAATACAACAGAAAATCAGCTGATGCAGCCAACAAACAACATTTGGAGAGTATGAAAAAGATTGCCAAGTTAGAGACAGAATGCCAAAGATTGCGTATCCTGGTCAGAAAAAAATTGCCAAGACCTGCTGCTGTGGCTCAGATGAAAACAGAAGTTGAAATATTGGCTAAGGACACAGCCGAGTGGAAAAGAAAAAAATTCCATGCAAACAAAGGTGGATTTTCTGTGGGTTCAGCACTTGGAGAGCCTGCCCATGTTAATTCTCAGGAAACCAGCATAAAACAGATAAATATTCTATCAGAGCGCTTGTTGTCTATGGAAGAAGAAAATGACATCCTTAAAAGAACTCTGGTAAAAAGGAATAACGAACTTCAAGTTTCAAGGGTCATGTGTGCACGGACAGCTAATAAATTATCGCAAGTTGAGTCGCAACTGGATGCTTTGTGCAGAGGCCATGGTATTGGTAAAATAAATGGCATGGTTATTGATGGTCATGTAGAATTTTCTAAACGTATGAGTATGAGTTATGAACCAAGTCTTGCTTCAATTTCTGAAGATGGTGGCAATGATGATGAAGCTAGCTGTGCTGAATCTTGGGCATCTGCATTGATTTATGAACTGGCGCATTTTAAGAAAGAAAAGCCGGGCATGCTTTCTAATAAAGTTATTGGGTCACCAGATTTTAACTTAATGGATGATTTTATTGAGATGGAACAGTTAGCAACAGTTTCTTCCAACCAGATTGCGGAGTCCGCAATAGTTTCCGGAAAACCAAAAGTGCAACCTCAAGGATCTATTGAAGTGAATACGGACCAAAATAGCAATGCCTCACCTATGATGGAGAAGAAAGATGCTTTAGAAGTAGCCACTGCAGAGAGGGAAACAGAACTTCTAGTCACCGATAAACACACAACGTGTGACCAGCAATTTTCTACCTTACAATCTGGTAATTTGGTCAATGAGGTATCCCTTTCCATTCCTGAAGAGATTTTGTGCATGATTTTGGATGCTCATGCAAAAGGGCAAAGCTTGGATGGAGTCTTAGAGAAGGTCAAAGCTGCTATTCCAAAATCACAGCATTATGGTGCTGAACAAATGAACAAAATAAAAGAAAGGTTAACTTGTCTGAAGGTTTTAAACACTGATGGTTTGAACAATAGTTCTTTGAAAGGAGTCATGTCAGATCAGTTATCACCAAGATCTCTCTCTGAAGGCAATTCTTCTAAAGATGAAATAGGTCCATTTACTTCTTCCAAACGGAACAAAAGATCCTCTCATTGTTCAAGACTAAATACATCTATTCATAAAATAATGGGGCTTGTTGAAGGATTTTTCCACTCAGGTTCTGTAGATAATGTTCATTCTGAGAGCATGCCATTCACTCCACTCCTGGTTCTCTACTCTCTGAAAACTCTACATCTGTTCCAGGCTATACCATGCGTGTCCTCCAGTGGCAGCATTCAGAATTGGATTCTGTCATTCAAAGGCTTGTCAAGGTTTGCAGTAATCTCCACGAAGCACGCCTTGTACTTCTCCACGCTTTCGTTTGTTGCATGCTTCACCTTGTAGATCCACTTGGATCCCACCACCTTCTTGCCTTGTGGCCTCTGCACAACCTCCCATTCCTGGTTTTTCATAATGGAGTCATACTCCTCAACCATAGCCTCCTGCCACACATCATGTTGTGCAGCCTCCCCGAAGCTGGAAGGTTCAAAGTTAGTCGACTATGTCATCAATGCCATATAACTAAGCCTCTTAGGTGGTACACTACGTCTGAAAGATCTCTGTGGAGGATCAACCTGCCCTGAACCTGTTACCACCTAAGTTGTACTTAGTGGTTTTTTATCAAGTGAGCCTGGTGAACCGGACAAATATTTTTTGTTCAGACTTCAGAAGACCTTTGGAAGTGCTTCTGGGAAGTGCTTGTTGTACTATATCACATGTTCATACCCCATGGGGGAATTGTAATAAATGTTCTAGCATGATAGTGTCTGTAAAAGACTCGGTCTCTTAGACTTTATTTGTCAATCCAATCAGCCCAGGGTGTTTTTTCCCTTGGTTGTTATTGGTTGTTGAATAAACGACTGATAATTTTTGAGTTTTTCACTCCATACCTCCAAAGTTGGGGTGGTCAGCTTGGCATTTAGGCCTATTGAGGTTATTATAGTCTATGTGTCAATGTATAAACACGCTAGGCATCATGGTCGAGTCATATGAACATGTCTAAGCCCCCCTAGGTTTTTTTCAACTTTTTTATTTTTTAAATTTTTTCAATGTTTTTTATTAAAATTTAATTTTTCCAAAACATATGCTATTTTTTAATAGTTTGATGAAAATTTGGTTTTGTAATAAAAGTGGGCCAAATGATCAGTTTTAGTCATGTAGGTGCTCATTTTCAAGCTAAGAGCACCATGTAAACCCATGGACCCACTTTTTTCAGGTTTTGAGTGATTTTCCATCACTCATGTCAGAAAACCCCAAAAAATCAATTATTGATTATTTTAATTAATAAATTGATGAATAATGGAGCAAATCCAAAATCCTAGATCAGTGGATTCTCAGCCGATTTGATTGAAATCAGTTAGATCTGAACCAGATTGACTGGATCCGACAAATCCTTGACTGAAGGAGGTGATCTGGACAGATCCAGAGTTGATCTTCAGCATCCTTTATGGGGAATTGCGCCCTCTCTCTCTCCTCCACACGTGTGGGCTCTCTTGGAAGCTCTGTGGATTGATGTGTTAGTCTGTGGGTTGATGTGTCAGCTTAATCAGCCCCCCGATTGACAAGTAGGCTCAGTTCAGCTTTAGATCGGCATTGATGGACTCCTTCAGCTGCAGTGGTCTCTCTCCTTGGGATTTACGCACCCCTTGGGCTGGATCTCCTATTTTTTGTATAAATAAAGTTCAGGCTGCCTCTTCCAAGCTGATTAGAAGTGGGATTGAGGTGTTGTTGCTCTTATACTGTGTTATTGTTTATTATTCTGGAATAAAGAAGCTTTGGAGGCAAGATCTATGGTGTAATGCTCTTCATGTGTGGATGGTGATTGTCAAATGCTTATGAGGTATAATCTGTGTTATTTATCATTGCTTTTGCTGGTTAATTGTTGGCCTTGAAGGAGAGAGATCCCTCCTGTTAGGGTAAGAGTTTATTCTAGTTTGATTAATGCTCTTACTGTTTGCTTGTTTAAGATCTAATGGAGTTGTATGTATTTTAAGTTTAATCGCATGCTTTCCAATTATCTCTTCCAGCAGCACCTATGTTTTAACCATCTGTTTGTGCAAGGATTTCTAAGTTGTAGGTGATCTCGCTTGTAGAAGAGGTTGAGCTGGTTTGCATATTCCTCATCTTCAAGATCTTACGAATGACATAGTCCCTCGGTGTTCCACCAAAGCAGACTCCAAAGCCCAACATTCCTAGGCTTCCAGCACTCTTTCTCCTTCAAAAAATCAATTTTCTTACCTGGTTACTGTGCTCGAAAGCTTTGTTATCATTTGGATCTGTTATATCAAAGTAAAATTTACATAGATCTGCTATTTCAAAGCTCATAGTCTAGATCTCATTTCTGAAAAGTATCATTAAGCATTCTAGATCTAGCATAAGGAAATCGTCCGTTTTGCATGGCAAGTTAAAGAAAATTAGTAGGTTGCATGCTCTCGATTTCATTTTCTGTTTTAAAAAAGATTAAATCCAGAAATCAGTGCATATTTCATTGGCTGCACAAACAACAAGCCAAGATGCCAAGGAAAGCTTGCTTTCCTTGGTTCCTTTTTCACCTGTTTAGCTAGTTTTAACTTAGTCTTTCTTGAGTTAAGGTGGGCTGATCCAAAGGTACTCTTAAAGTGCTTTTGGGCATATGTTATTCTAACATGCTTGCTGGTTTTTAGCAGGTGTAACAGAAAAGAAAAGAAGCTGCTGTTCGAAAGTGGCCTCGGGAGTGTTCAAATCCCCCCAAGGGTCTCTGTCTTCCAAAAATTTCAAAATTTCGCAATTTGTAAACCTTGGGTCTCATTCCGTATAAGGACCAAGTAGATCATTTTCAGTTTTCTGATATTGTAATTGCTGTTAATAAAAGAAGAACCTTTTCGAATAGGCTCTTTCGAGCCTGTTCACCATCCCCCCTAGGGGGATTTGCATCTGTGTCATTTTTTACTTTTTGTTCATCTTTTTTCAGTCTAGTGTAGTTTTAATCTGTAGGGTAGTATACTTTGACTTATAATCATTGCCATATTCCATATCTGGTTGTTTCAAAGTAATTTTAATACTTACCCCGCGAGCCTCCTTTTGAGCCGAAAGGTGAAGAAAGGGTCGTGGTAGTCTAATTAGAAAATTGTGGTTTGCTTATCTGTTTATGCTTCATCTACTATCGTCATTTGTTTTAGTAATCATAATAAAATTAATCCCTCCTTGATTTCCCGATTGAAGTCCACTTGGACCGAAAGAGGTTCCTGGAGGGTTTTCTTTTTAACAAGAACACCTCCATTAAAATTTACTAAAAGTAACAAAGACTCCCGTGTGTATGATTTGTACTTGGTTGCGGTTCATCCGATCAGTTGAGCTGCATCAAAAGCACTTGAGTGACTAGAATAATTAGGATTCACTCTCCCTAAATTGACAAACCATCAGGCGAAAATCCAACGCCTCAATCAAACCATTACGGTGGCAAAATACCCAAAGGAAGTGGGAACTTCTGAAAAGTGACCTTGGGGCGCCGATCTCTGTTACACCTTCGGGTGCATTATGAACAACAGCCTCAGAGACTCCATTCAGCCCACATATTCCTTGCGGGTAGCCGTGACGGTTTAGTTTTGGACATACTTCAAGTACCCCCTGGGTATATCTGGAGTCCCCTCACCTAAGTTAAATTACTCATCTTCTTACATTAATTTAAAATTAACCAAGATACAATTGCACAACATTCATTCCAACACTTGCAAGCACTCTTAATTGTTTTTCGACTCCATTTTCAAGGCACTGGTCTACTGTTTATTTCTTTCAATCTATATGTGATTGGGTGTCATTTTCGTGCTTACTTGTGATTATCTCATCATGTTATTTGTTGTTTACAATTGTTAAATCGAAACTCCTAAAAAACTTATGTGATTATCTCATCATGTTATTTGTTGTTTACAATTGTGAAATCGAAACTCCTAAAAAACTTACTCTTTAATACCATCATCATACTAAATAATTTTTTCTTAGTAACTTAATAGGATCTACCCCCCTTGGCTTCGTTAGGAGTTGAGCCTAAACGGAGGAGTCAAGAACAAGGTGACAGCCTTGACTCGAGACTTGCCCCCAAGGACACATCGAGTGGCTTGAAGATTTCTGCCATGTAACCCAGGTGTGTGAAAGGCGGCAACAAAACTCTGTACTGTGGACATAAACCACTTAGGCCTTGGCCTAATGTCAACCTGCTGCGACTGCTGGATATCCGTTACCTGCTGCAACTCAACCTCCAAGTCAATGACTGTAGGATCCTGTCCACCTGACTCCCTTTGACCACCAGAACCTCTGCTCTGTCTCTGTACTTGCACCTGTACATCTGGCTCCTCCAACTTGAGCCCCGACTCCTATGCTGGCTGCTGCTCTGCTGGTAAGTCCAAAGATCTCTGTAAGGCCCTGCCTTCATTGAACTAGACATCCCTGCTCACAATGTACCTCCTATGAGCAAGAAGGTAAACTCTATATGCCTTCGAAATCTCACTGAAACCAACAAGTAACCCCTTCTCCCCAGAAGGGTCCAACCTCTTCCTATTATCAGCATGAACATGACAATAGTAGACATTGCCGAATATGCGAATGTGACTCACATCTGGCTTGGTGCCTGTGAAGACTTCCTCTGGTGTCTTCCTCCCCAAAGCTGTGTGGGGACACCTGTTCTGAATGTATACTGCAGTCTTGTATGCCTTAGCCTAGAGGAATATTGGTAATCCCTGATAAAATAGCATGGGCTTGGTTGCTCCAACCATCGCCCTGTTCTTCCGCTCTGCAACTCCATTCTGCTGTGGGGTATGGGGCACAGTGTGCTCCTTCTTGATCCCCTTAGCCGAACAATACTCCATGAACTCATTGGAAGTGTACTCACCCCTGTTGTGTGCCCTCAACACCCGAATCTTCTTTCCTATTTGGTTCTCCACGAGAGTCTTGAACTCTCGAAACCACTCAAAGACCTCTGACTTGGCCTTCAGGAAATAGATCTAGGTCTTTCTGGAATAGTCATCAATGAAGGTTACGCAGTAACTGTAACCACTGAACGAATGGACACTCATAGGTCCGCATACATTAGAATACACCAAGTGAAAGGGCTCCTTAGACTTGTGCTCACTCTGTGGGAAAGGCTTCCTGATGTTCTTCCCCAAAGCACGACCTTTGTAGTGGTTGTGCTTTTCCTCCTGTATCTGAGGAACTCCAATGGCTGTCTGTCTCAAATGCATTAGTGCCCCATGGTGTAAGTGTGCCATCCTCCTATGCCACAACTCACCCTGACTGCTGCTGCTGCTGCTGACTAGAGCCTGTGCAGGCTCAAAGCGTAGTCTGTACACTTTCTCGCTCCTCTTGCCAATCACCCGATCAAAGCTCCTATCTTACCCCTTCGGCCTGATATATACTCTATGGTCCCGAAACTTCACTTGATATCCCTTGGCTTCTAGAGTGGAGATTGATATAAGGTTCTTGGTCAGTCCTGGAACATACAACACATTAGCAAAACTGAGGGGTTTTCTAGACTCCCTCTCAAATGAAACAGTGCCAACTCCCTGTGCCTGATACAGCGCATCATCACCTAGCTCAACGTGGATCCCTGTTCCACCCTCCTGCAAGTCTGTGAAGAATCTCTTCTGTCAAGTCATGTGACTAGATGCTCCACTGTCGATGTACCATATACTGCTCCCTGTGGTGCTTTCCATACAAGCTATCAAGCAAAACTACTCATCAAAGTTCTTGGTGAAATCCTCCACCTCTGTAGATCCAACCTTCTGAGTGTTACTCTTCTTCTTCCTGTCTGGGCACTGGGAGGCAAAGTGTCCCTGCTTGTGGCAGATAAAACACTTGACCTTTGACACGTCAAGGTTCTTCTTACCATCCTTTTTCCTCTTTTCCTTCCCCCTGCTCTTGCCTGTAAGGGCTAGAGCCTCCTCATCCACAATCACACAATCTGTGGGGCACTGCTGGATGAGCTTGATCCTTGACCCATGCGAGTCTCCTCCTACACAAAGTCATCCCACAGTCTCTGCCAATCAGGGAGGTTCTCCCTAGCCACAACACCTTTGACAAAGATGTCCCATGGCTTAGAGAAGCCATTGAGGGCTATCCGAACTAGCTCCTCATCATCGGTCTTAGAGCTAACAGCTCCAAGCTCATCCCTGATCTGTGTGAGCCTCGTGAGATAAGGCACCACTCCTTCTCCCTTGGTCATCTTGTTGTTGCGCATCCTCTCTTGCAACACCATCTTCCGGTTCTCGTTCTTGCTCTGGTACATACTTTCCAAAGCCTTCCACATCTCCAATGCGGTCTTCTTACCGGAAAGGTGAGAGACTATATGGTCCTTCACTCCATCCATGATAATCAACATGGCTCTGGAATTAATCTTCTTCCAGGCTATCAGATCTGCTAGATCTGTGGGTGCAACTTTTGAGGAGTCAATGTGCTCCTCAACATCACTAACGTCCAGGATCCTTGTGATCCTCTCTTTCCATGTAGGAAAGTTCTGAGCACCCTGAAGTCTATCCTCAACTCTCAACTGCATAGCCATAGTGAAGTGTTACTTGTCAAACCCTAGATCTCCAATCTAAGTTTGTGTCTTCAATAGATCTGCCCCTGATCTATCACTGTTGCTGCAAATCTCTCAGGTTTAGCTCACCAGGGCTCTGATACCATGTAAATTTTCCTTTAATACTGAACTAGGGCTAAACAATGCATTCCAAAATATCTACTAATAACCACACATGAATATCTTTTACAGTATGCAGCGGAATATAAATCTGAGAAATAACTCACAACATCACAACACAAAAATGACACAGTTATTTTGGGTATGGAAACCCTCGGAAAAACCCAAGATGGGAAAACCGGTGCAGCAGTCAGATATAGATTTTATTATGAGAAAATATGGAACGTTATAATCACAGCAAATTCACCCAAACCTGGCAAATGCAGCTACACGGCAGAATCACCGGACAAACCCTCGACTAAACCTTAGCACCCCCCTGCGAGAGTGTACATGTAATGTCCTCTTCCTTTTAGGCCTTGAGGCCCAAAACCGCTAACCTATGTGATTCCTGTGGGTTCGAGCGGTTACTGATAGCTAGGGAATCAGATCAGGATTGATGCCATCCATAGAAGATCTAGGGCATCCTCACTTGGTCAAGAAGGGCCACCTGGGCTAAAGGCCACCTTCATGCATGCCATCCGAAGCATTATTTAATGATGCATGCACTTTTTAGGTCTCCATCCGCATGCATGCAAGTCAACGGCAAATTAGAAGATAAAGTGACCTAATTAGGTCAAAGATTAGGTTTTGCACAGTTGAACTTTATAAATAGAGGATAAAGCAAGAGGAGACCTCACTTATGTTTATTATTATTTTGGGAAGCTCTTGGATAGCAGCACAACGTGCAGCACAGCAGTTGGGGTTGGAGACGGAGTCTTCAGCTAACAGGATTTCGGTAGTGAAACATCTGTCCTAGTCTTATTCCGGGTAAGCCATACTGGTTCACCATTTGTTCTTCATTCATTCATCAGTTATATAGCACAGGGTATAGATTGTTGCAGGGGCACGGTGCAGCCGTAAGGGGGGTTTTCAGCCAGAAAGTCCTAATCAGCTGTGGGGCCTCCAGATCTCAGTTTCCTTCCGAAACTCAGGCACCATTCTTATCATCAGCTACATACTCCGGTACTCCGTGATTATCAGCTCCATCTGAGCTCATCCGAAGCCGTTATCAGCATTTTCGGACTCCCAGGGGCGTGAGCAGTTGCCTCACTGAACCTAGACGCTATCCTGCTTAGAGGTGTTAGAACTTCAGCATACTCCAGCCAATCTCTCCGGCACAACAACGCTATCAGCCCTGCAAAACGACGGATCCATCGGACACCTCCTTCCTTGAGGGCATCACCTTTTTCTCTGATTGGGCGTCTTGCTGCTGGGGCATTCACCGGAGGCAGGAGAGATCAGTTCCTCTCCGATCCAGTTCTCTATACTTGCAGACTTTATCTGAAGCAGTCCAGCCAGTTATCAGTGGTAAGTGTGCATTCTATCTCACAAACCCTAACCCTAATTTTTCCTATAAAATAGGGATTTTTGCATGGCAGTTTACATGCCCAGTTGTATCCGCATAATTGTTTAGAAATAGAAAATATCGGGATTTGGGATATTACAGTGGTATCAGAGCTATTTTCTTGGCCAGCTGTGGGCTTAAGAGATGAAAAGTAGATGAATATAGAAGGAGATCCTTTTGTAACCTATAGGAGGAGGAAGAGTAGATACACAGAAGAATTTGAAGATATCCAGCTAGAGGATACCAATTCAAACATGGAACAGACATGTATTCATTCGGATAGGGGAAAAGGAACGGGAGAAGAGGAGGATCGGATGGAGCTTCGTAGCTTGGTCTCTGCATTGCAAGACTTAGCCAAAGGACAAAAAGAAGTCCTCAATGCAATCAATAGACTGTCAGCGAAACCGGAACCAGGTATCAGCAGTACACCCGCCTCATCGGTAGAGCGGGGATCTTCCAGCGGCAGTGGAAAGATGGCATACACCAACATCCAGAACACTCCCCACATATACAGCAGACCTACTATCAGGCCTACCATGCCTCACTTCTTGGCAGATACAGTAGGGTGCCCGGTCATGCAGGTAGAGCCCAACGAGCCTTTTGGGGCTTATTTGCAGGAGTACAGGGACTTAGGGGATGAGTTTCATGCTGCTATGTCTTTCTCAGACTTCTGCAACATGAAGAGTAAGAACAGGCCCAGGAATTTCAACAAGGGTTTCAATCACAACTATGAGCTGCAAAAGACCTTGGGCAGGTTAACCATCCCAAACTTTGATGGGACTCGCGGAGGATCAGCGAGAACATGGGTCCAAAAGTTGGATACTTATTTCCAACTCAACCCCATGACAGAGACAGACGCCATCAAGTTGGCTACACTTCACTTGGATGGAGAAGCTCACGAATGGTGGTACCACGGACTGGTGACATTGTGTCACAACACCATACATTCTTACGGTGAGTTCACTCAGAAACTCATGGAGAGGTTTGACAGGAAAGATCCAGAGATCCATTTTAGGGAGTTGGCTCAACTCAAGCAGACTGGTAGCGCAAAATCATTCATTTTAGAGTTTCAGAGGCTAGCCGTTATGGTAACAGATGTGTCAGAGAGCAGATTGACTATGTTATTCACTGAGGCCCTCATAGAGCCACTATAGGGATGGGTGAAAGCCTATAAACCTCTCACTCTGCAGGATGCTATTAGCCGGGCAAGGGATCTTCAGGATTCAATCCCTAAAAACAAATTCCCTCTGAAAACCAATTTTCCTGTTAGGAACAAGGACATGAAACCTTTCCAGCAGGATGTGCCCAAGAAAACCTGGTTAGATGAGGACACCAGGAAAGATTTGAGAAGAAAGAAGCTGTGCTTCACCTGCCAGGAACCATGGGTACCAGGACACAGGTGCGCAGGGAAGGCGAAGGCACACTACATTGAGGTGTATTCAGACAGTGATGAAGACGACGATGAGTAGGAGGCCACAGAAGGGGAATCACACCAGGGGGATACACCTGAGGGAGTCATTGCTACATTGTTTGGGGTACCGAGATTCCATACTCTCAGGGTCAGGGGAGTAGTGCAGGGTCACAGAGTAGGAGTACTGATTGATGGGGGAGCTACCCACAATTTCATTGACTCCGCTTGGGTAGCCAAACGAGGTATTCAGACCGAGAAGTTCGAGGGATTCACTGTAGCAGTAGTCGGGAACTCCAGCATGGAGTGCAACTACTGGATCCCAAAACTGAATGTTGCCTTGGGTAACTATTAGATGACAGACTCTTTCTATGTAGTGGATGTAGCGGATACTCATGTGGTATTGGGTGTTCAGTGGCTTTACTCTATAGGGAAATACACTACAGACTACAGGGCAATGGAAATGGAGTTTCAGGGGCCATATGGCAAACGGGTAGTTTTGAGGGGCATGAACACTTATCCCCCAAAACCAGTCTCGTCACAGAGAATGGAGGCAGTGCTTCGCCAGGATGATATAGAATGGGCTGCAGAATGTTTTGTCACCTTCAGGAAACCCCCAGAGACCAGCTCACAACACCCTAGTGACATTCAAGCCTTGCTACAGAAACACAAAAAGGTTTTTTGGGACTTTCCGTCAGGCAAACCACCAGACCGGGGCTTTGAACACATCATTGAGCTAGAGGAGGGAACACAAGCAGTCATCACCACTCCTTACAGGCATCCCAAGAGGTACAAAGATGAGATTGAGAAAACCATCAAAGAATTACTGGAGCTTGGTTATATACGACCCAGTTCTAGCCCCTTTGCATCTTCAGTAGTTCTGGTTAAGAAGAAGGATGGCACTCTGCGTATGTGCATCGATTATTGAGCACTTAACAAAAAGACCATCAAGAACAGGTATCCCATTCCCAGGATTGACGAACTCATGGATGAACTTCGGGGAGCTCAATACTTCTCCAAGATCGATCTTCGCTCGGGATACCATCAGATCAGGGTAAGGGACCAGGACATCCCCAAAACAGCTTTTCGTTGTCACTATGGTCACTATGAGTTTTTGGTCATGCCCTTTGGGCTTACCAATGCCCCAGCTACTTTCCAGTCATGCATGAACCACACCTTCAGGGCACAGCTACGTAAGTTTTTGCTTGTATTCCTTGATGACATCTTGGTTTACAGCAAAACATGGGAAGGGAACTTGAAACACCTGGACGAGACGTTGAGTATTTTAGAAGAATAGTCGCTTTACGCGAAAATGTCCAAGTGTGAGTTTGGCATGAAGGAAATGCTGTACTTAGGACATGTGATCAATGCAGAAGGAGTACAGGTTGACATGGAGAAAATCCGAGCTATCAGAGATTGGCCCGCGCCAAAAACAGTTACAGAATTGAGAGGGTTCCTAGGTCTGTGCACTTATTACCGACGGTACGTTAAGGGATTCTCCCAGTTTGCAGCACCCCTCACAGATCTCACCAAGAAGGGGGCATTCACTTGGACAGACTTAGCACAGAAAACTTTCGAGGAGATGAAGGTTATTATGAGTTCTTGCCTAGTTCTAGCATTACCAGACTTCTCACAACCCTTTGTAGTAGAATGTGATGCCTCAGGAGAAGGGTTAGGAGCAGTATTGATGCAGAATCATCACCCTATTGCATTTGAGAGCCGTAAACTGAAGAACTACAAGCGCCATTACTCCATATATGACAAAGAGATGCTAGCCATCTTGCATGCTCTCACAAAATTTAGATAGTACCTGGTGGGCAGTAAGTTCAAAATCAAAACCGATCATAACAGCCTCAAGTATTTCTTGGAACAGAAGGAACTGAATGAGCGACAACAGAAATGGGTCAGCAAGGTACAAGCCTATGATTTTGAGATCGAGTATGTGAAGGGTAAGAATAATGTATTAGTTGATGCATTATCCAGGTGTCCAGCCCCATTATCTCTCAGTAGTATATCCACGGATTGGAGGGCACTTCTCTTAGTGGAGTACTCCAAAAATAAATTTGCTTGCGAATTATTGGATGGGCAAATTCAGGATGACAGGTACAGGATTGTGGATGACATCATCTACTACAAGGACAGAATATACCTCGTTCCAAAATCCACATTGAGGAAGAAGATCATTCAGGCAGCCCATGATTCTCCTTTATCAGGGCATCAAGGTTTCTTAAAGACCTACAGACAGATCAGAGAGAGGTTCTCTTGGAAGGGCCTCAAGGGGGAGATTATGCAGCATGTTAGGGAATGTAGCATCTGTCAACAGAACAAGATTGATAACACCCATCCAACAGGGTTACTCCAGCCACTACCGATTCCAGAACAGAAGTGGGAGAGCATCTCCATGGACTTTGTTATCCAACTTTTTGTGCCTTAAGTTGGGTTACCTAAGGAGCCGCCAGTTGACAGACTTGTTCAAAGTCTGATTCCAGTGTATCAGTTGATCCGTC